>JAAVUC010000141.1:0-116243 GCA_014898925.1 Fusarium nelsonii | reverse complement strand
TTATGCCGGTCAAAGAGATAACCGAATGACCGTCTATACGTCATTGGACAGCTATAGAGGAACAGGAAGAGGAAGGAGGTCGGCCTGGCTTTGTTGCAGAGCCTCTGAGAGGCTCGCCTGTATAGGCAGTTATCACAGCAGATAATCGTCGGGTTTGCTGAGTTAAAGGTTCTTGCTCGAGGAACATTATTGGGGCTCGGTTGTTTCTTCACCTGTTCATGAAAAGAGTGTTGAGAATTTCTCGAAGGAGTAATTCGAAAGATGTTTGCGTTCGACCTGGATGCCAGGGGTAAGCCAATGTCATGACATCGTTCATACAAGACTTAAGAACATACCATTCACATCCTGTATCTCATCATCTTTGATACACATCTAATGGATGATCTGAGACCAGGAGAGCCTTCGAATCCGAACAACTGGCCTTCTATTGGACTAGCGATCGCGAAAGGGAGTAAACACTGGTATCCCCGTTTGCTCCACTTTCTCTCTTCCAGGCAACGTCTTGATCTAGATAGGAACAACTCTCTATAATCGTAGACGCTGCACAAGTTGGTCTTGTTCAATAATCTAATTGTATGTAAAACATATACCAAATACCAAGGCCGACTTGCTCGGGGCCTGGTCTGCCTCTGCAATTTGCCGAATAAGATATTCTGACGAATCCATGAGTAACGTAGACTGAATTTCAAGAGGCCTAGAGGCTTTCAGATTGAATAGTGACATGTAAAGAAGCTCCACTGGCGTTGAGAACGCTCGCAAAAACTGGCCGGCAATGCGGGGCTCCTTATTACACGAAACATGTTGTAAGCTGAGTCTTGCAAACCCAAGTTTGAGAATCCTTCTTCTTTCTGTCTGAAAACTGTTTCAAGAAGAAGAAGCACATCAAGTAATGTTCTATCGAAATACCCCAACAGACGGTAGGAAAAGGGAAGTTGGATTTTAGTTGAGTTGGAGCTGGACTTTCAAGTGATTATGAACCGATTCGTGTAAGTATTGCCAGTTAAACATAGCCTTGTATACCTTTTCGGTTTGGTATCTAGTCTTGTCGGTTCCTTTCGTTGTATTCTATCAAGATTCAAACGATTAGTACTATTCGGTACGTTGCACTTGTATTTTGATATACATAGGATCAGGCCAAGATGTTCGATCAGATCCAAGTACGTACCAGAGAAACAGCGCCATGGAAGATGAACCGCTCAAGACAGTTCGAGGCCCCTTTATGAGTAGTCTTTATCTTGCACTTACCTATTGAGTCAAAGACTCAATTGGAAAGAACACCACCATAAGGCGGCCTATGTTGAAATTCCTGTAAGGGCGACTTCATGGGTGAGGTATCATGACGTTTCTCCTCAATCAATGTTACTTCTTTTCCTATCTGGTCTTGGAATACTTGCCCCATATAGATCTTACTGAGTTTTATCGGTACTTGAGGCCGATACCAGGTCTCTGAGCTTTTGAAGACGGTGTAAGATGCTTGGAAGAGGGATGATTGTTTCGATAGAAATAGGAAGAAAGAAGGCTTTGGTGCTTGACAGCAATTTGATAGACGGTTTGGGATTTCTAATGGAGTAGATATATGGCTCGGTGGACAGCCATATAGGAAGTAGAGACCTGCCGGATGTAGTCAGCACTGAGAGTAAGCATTGATGTCAACCCATCATAGTAGGCTCGGACAAACGTCGATCAAGATCGTATGATTCAAAACATAGCTTGTATTACACAGCTTAAATTCAGGAAACCAGTAACTGACCAAGAAAGGAAAGCTGCCGTTCCTGCTTGCTACTTCCTGGCGAATCATCAAGTGGCTGCGTCGAAATTGGACTTTTGAGCCTTCGCTGGCGAGGCCAGTTCTTGGTTGCCCCGAGGACTCCAGTTGATTTCCTGGTGTCTCTGAAGGAGATTCTCCATGAAGACCGTGATCTTTCGTATGGTGTATTGGTTATGGTCCTCTTTGCACAATACAGGACGTGTGCCGCGTTCTTGATCAGATGGCTCGAATATCTTGAGTATGAAGGATCCAGCTTCTACAGGGTTATAACTGTCAGTATAATAATCAATGCGCTTGTGTCAAGTGTTGGAATGTGAGGTTGCCCCCTTACCAGTTTCATAGGAAGTAACAATCTATCGGGCACTTGTACCATGACCGTAGATTGTCTTATTCTCGGTCATTACTGGAGATTGGCCTGTAAGAACAGATTCTTGCTTCTTGTTGACTGACTGAAGGATGATCAGCTGCATCGTGATTCCTGAGCAATCTTTAGCCAACAGTTCCTGTCTTACTCTTCGCTTGGGCGCCAATGAATCTCCGAAGTGCCTCACTTGTTGAAACATCAATTGGAGGATTCCTTTGCCTCAATGTGACCTCAACGTCCAATTTACTTATCAAGGGTTCGTTCTTCGACCTGAGGCGCCTTGAAACGCCGTGCCGAGTGTCGTAGCTGCAATGGGTCACATTCAGGAGGCTTGACCGCCGTTCCGGTTTTCTCTGCAACCACAACATCTACAAAGCCGAGTTTGGAAGTTTTGGAGACTTTCGAAGACGTAGTAAGAGATTGATGTACTTCGTGGGTTTTCTGTGCTCTCGTATAATGGGTGTTGGCGCTCGTAGGCGGTTTGTGTCTTGTGTTGCTTAGTGACAATGGATGTTTGAGCGCCGTCACTTGATTTGCCGCTAACATCTTCAATAATCAGCTGTAGGACGAACATTAAGATAGAGCGGACTTCGAACTATCATAATGATTTGTTAAGGCAAGAATTCTGGCGGATTGCGGCGATTGGTGGTGTTGATCTGAGTCGTGCCTCGCCACATCTGGATTTGCGCTCTGGGATCTTCGATCAAAGGGGGTCTTCCGGATTCTGAACTATCTGACAGTCAACCACGTTTATACAAAGAGTTGTTGAGTGTACATGCTGGCCGAAGAGGGTTCCTCACTGCGATGATACAAAGCAGAGTCTGGTGTCGTAGGATGCGTCAGCAGGAGTACCTACCACCACTTCTGATTTTAGAAACATTCCATATGGCGACACAACATAAAAGATTCAAAAGGTAGTAATCAGAAAGTACTTTACCGTAAAATGTTCGTGGGAAGCCATGGGATTGTCGAAATTGCAGGTAATGGTTGTGCTAGAGACTGTAGAATAGCGTAGGGCATGAGAATTTGGTAAGATGGGTCCGATAAGGGTTCTCGACGCAATCCAATGAGATAACTGGCATGGATAATTCAAGCATGATTATAATAGTTCGAGTGTCGTGCCAGCTCAGGAAACCAATACTATAAAGAATTATGGGCAAGTGTTTGTTGCGGACAAACATAGCATTCATTTATCAAATTCTTTCTTTCACATCATGCTATTTGTCCCTACGACTGTTTGTAATACTACTTTATCAAAGAGAATGCTCCAGTAGTATACCTTCAAGCACAAGGGAGAATACTCTGCAAATGTATGAGATTTCTTCGAGTGACATGAAGCTGTGGGTGAGCACTAGTACGCATAAACCCATACACACCATTGGAGGCCTGCTGCGATTGAGCATCCAATAGTAGTCTCAGTGGCTTATTTGGCTTTCAGACACTTTTCAGGGAGTGGTATTTGTCTGTAGTAGTTGGCAGTGGCCTATATTCGCAAAGTTACGGCACCTATCTGCGTCGTTATAGCAGACTATCCTAAAACCATGTCTCCAGCACAATCGCTCCACAATGATATGAAGACATGCAAGTGGCAGTAAAGAAGATGTGAATAGTTTCAATGGGTCTTCCTTAGTAGTCCTTGTCTTTCTATAGTCTTTCTCTTCATCTTGTGTACTTTGTTGTGCCAGTTACAGTAGAAGTGCTTCCATTGAATTATACCACTTTGACTTTCTGCTCATGGCTGTTGTGTTTCAGATTTGTCGAGTGCACTACCCCTACTCCTCTCTCTTTGACCTCTGCTTCCTTGACCCCCTACTCCCTCTCCCACCCAAACACCACATCTCCCCCACATCTCCCACTCTACACTCATCACCCACCAAACACCATCAAGAAACAAAGCATCCCACAACCTCGCAAAGCTCCTATTGTAAGTCATATCCTTTCTACTATATCATTCTCTTCCAACGACGCTATGCTCTTCACCTCGCACGAGCTTCTCACTTGTTTGCCCTCCTTCCACTGCTCATTTGCCCCCTGCGTCCTTTCGTGAGAAGATCTCTCGAGCTTCGTCTCTCTTCTTCAACCTAACACACTACTGCAGATCAAAGACTACAAAGAAACCATTCTCTGACGCCCATCTCCTCATAGCACAAGCTCTCTTGGTCGTTGGACCGCTGGGGAGCACACTCCTTGCACCCAGACAACATTCCAAAATCACCAAGCGGCGAAACCTCAAGGTAAATCATTCTTTCCTTCACTCATGCCCTTTACGAGATCTCCTCCTTTTCTTTATTCTTCAATTGTCTGTCATGGCTTGAAGCTGATGCCATGTTCTCGTTACTCGCTAGCCACCGCTACTACTCTTGCGAAGCCATCGCCATGTCGTCTCCTCCTGACTATCGTCGCCCGAACGATCCTGCGACTTCGGATCGTCAGCTGAGAAACGCCTTCGCGGCTTTCGAGATTGACGACCTCACTTCTGAGACGCAATCGGACGCTGGCTCACCCAGGAGTGGTAAGTGATATTCTCATGTCTTCGCTACTGCTTCCCCTTCCATTGCGTGTCATCCTCCCCTCTTTTCCTATCATTTCTGGTTTTTGTTTTTACTTTCTACATTTACGCCAAGATTCCTGGAATTTACTTCTCAAGTTCTGCTCCTTTCCTTTCTCCTTATTACAAAGTTGCAAATGCGGAAGCGTTGAGTTGGAGAACATCAAGCTATCGAGCCTGGGATGTCTCCTTATCCTCTCCAGGATCACCTTCTTCCTTTGGCTTCACAAGATACCTTGAGCATAAAACCTGGGAATAGGTTCCATTCTGTCAGGCTGCTTGAAAAGTTGATGGGAAGCCTAGTGTTTCCATTCTACCGACTGCGAGGCCCCTTAAAAGTCTTTGCCTTTCC
Source organism: Fusarium nelsonii (assembly GCA_014898925.1). Taxonomy (NCBI): domain Eukaryota; kingdom Fungi; phylum Ascomycota; class Sordariomycetes; order Hypocreales; family Nectriaceae; genus Fusarium; species Fusarium nelsonii. The sequence goes on along the minus strand of JAAVUC010000141.1, from coordinate 111,211 downwards.
AACATCTTGTTAAGGACTTTAGATACTACAGGTCAGATATAAGCTAACATATATCAGAATCACCTTCTCGACCTCTTTCAAATGCGAAAAGGTAAGCTTTAGTTGCAAAGTGTCGTACACCTGAGCCTTGCTAACAAACATGCATAGCCTTCCCACTCTACCGAAGACAGCCTATCGTCCACCCGAGAACACACGAGACTACGATAACGGCGCCCAACCCTACTGGGAGTATGTCGAAACAAACTCTATCTGTATTTGAAAAATGGTTGTTGACTTGGTTAGACCTCTGTTTTCCGAGACTGATGAACCAAGCCGTTCTCGAGAACTTGTTCAGCATGATGAATCTCAAATCTGGTCCACTAACACCAATGAAACTCTCCATCCCATCGCCGATCCTGATGAGGCGTTTGATGCCCAGGCGGTCTATCCCGCCGAAGCCTGTCTTTTCGTTGCCAAGTAAGTGACTATCTCAATCTTTGACTTACACATCTGCTAACCTGTGTCTCCAGTCTGCCCCAGAACAGTGATGACCTGAGCATTGAAAGAGAGCTCACCAAGTTCTTTGGCGAGTTTGGAACTGTATTCATCAAAGTGAAGCGTGACCAGAGGTTCATGCCCTACGCCTTTGCGCAGTTCACAGTGAGTAACCCCAGAGGTATTATTGCGATCTTGACTAATATACCTCCAGGAGCGCGGACATGCCGACTTGGCTTTGAAGAAGGCTTGGGGACGGAGCTTTATGGGTCGTTACCTCCGCTTAGAGAAGTGTGGATCTAATTGTACGAATCTTCCTGATTATTTCGCCTGGTTGCTAACTGTCTTCTAGTGGCCTACATCATTTTCCGCAAGAACAGCCGTCCTGTCCAGTATGAAGATGCTCAGAATGTCTTCTCTCGTCACGGAAAGATTGCCAAGATCGAGCCATTGGATCACAGCATCCAAATGAAGCTCAACGTACCCCCATCCCTGTTGGTGCAATATGAGAAATACGACCCAAGGCGTGATGTCGTCAAAGTACGTTCAGTCATCGAGCATTACAGTGCAAAACGTAACTTACAGGGGTGCAGTCCTTCGGCTACTCTAATGTCTTCATGATCATGCCATATGATCCTAAGGTCGGTCAGGATCGTTCCGAACGTCCTTCAGGCGACAAAAGCTTCATGGAACATTATGAAAAGGACCGTCGTTCGATTTTCATGGGCAACCTACCCCTCCATGCCGACGATATCCTTGTTCACAATTTGGCATCTCTTTGTGGAAATGTTGTCTCAATCGATCTGAGAAACACCCCTCACATCAACGGTGGTCGTAAGAAACCCAGAGCACCTCATCTGATTCCTCAACTGACTGTCTTAGACCCTAATGTTTACGCTTTCGTCGAGTTCAACCGCCCTGATGCTCCTGATGAGGCTGTGCGTCAATTCGTAAGTCCCACATTAGTGTATGTTGCTTCCTCAAATCTCAACTTACTAACCCGTGTAGAATGGGACTCTCGTTGAGGGCTCTATCTTGCGAGTTGAACGAAAGCGATCCAAGCCTACTCGCGATGTACGAAGTCTTTCACAGTCTCTACGTCCGCTGCCACTGGTGCCACCCCTGCGTCCTCACCGCCGCGGAGGCTCTATGGCTGTTGCACCTACCCATCATCAAAGCAACCATCGTCGCATGGGCTCCATGGCTATTGCACCTAATAACCAGCAAATCAACTATCAGCAGGTCAACTCTGTGGTTCCTGAACCTGTCGCTGTGGTGCCTATCCATCATCAAACTAATCATCACCGTATGCTGTCCGCCGGTGGGCTTTTTCCAATCCCCCAGGACTCTCCTGTAATGCCACTTCAAAATGCCCAACCAAATTCACGACTGGGATTCATCTCTCCTAGCAAGGCACCCGTATTTGATGGTTCAGGGCTGGATGAGTATACTCCTATTCAGTCGCCTGATAAGGTTGGTGTGCCTAACGGTGCTGGAAACAATGTTCACTGGGGACCATCACGCTTCGTCGAGGCTTCTCCTATACATGTCCTCTCCCCTACCGAATCTTCCCCTGATAACCACCACCTTGATGATCCTCACAAGAGATCCTTTGCCAATCGTATCGCCAATCCTGTCGCCACTCCAGGACGCTCCATTTCTTATGCGTTCTCCCCCGCTGCTGAGCATGCTGCGGACCGATGCGAGAATGCTATCGAGGAGAAGGATGGTGGTGTAGTGGAGGGGCATCGCCGTGCCGATTCTTCTCTCTACCCGACTGCACCAGTCCTAGAGCTTGATGTTTCAGACAGCGACGGGTCCAGCGAGTGGCGAAATACTGGCACCTCTGAAGAAGAGGCCGATCTAAAGAAAACGAAACAGACGGTCCGCTTTAAACTCAGACGTGGTCACCTATCTGAACAAAACCTGAAGAGGAACGAGCTATACCAGCAGCGGTTTCTGAAGTTGCATAAGTCCGAAGAGGACTTGAAATCGGACAAGGACTCACCCAAGACAGTCACCAAAATTCCGAAGTCGCCACCAGTTGAGAAAACCCCTCTGCCAACCAATTCAACAGTTGTCTCTTCTCATGATGGACAATCCCCGCAGGCGCAGGCGCAAACGCTCCCGACCCCTCCTGATGGCTTCGTATATGTGGCAGTTCCTCGAGATTCTTTTGCTGCCCAGCTAGCTACGCCTCCCGTCTATAGCCATAGCCATCAATACGCGCCTCCTCAAGCGTACCACCAATATACGCAGGCCACATACCAGACTCAAGATCAGGTCTTTCATGCTGAGAGCGCACGCACTACTTACCAGACTCCATCTCAAGCCCCCTTCTTTGAGAACGTCCAACCTCCCTACCAAGGATATGCCCAAGCACCCTATATCGATCGTGGACCAATGCACCAGACCCCTCATGCTCAGCACCAAACCTTTCATCAAGTTGATCTTCACGGTCGTCCCCATACCACGTATGCCCATCCCATGGATTATCGTGAACTACCTCCTGCGCGTCGCTACGTTAGCTACAATAACATGGCTTCATCTAGCACCGGCCCCATGCTTCTTGAGACGGCCGAGTCTTATCACCAAATGCGACAGCGTGGTGAAGCAGAACGATACCAGCGCTACAATGCTTAACCCTGCTCACAGGAATCGTGACTATGTCGGCCGAGTATCTCGTTTAGCCTCGACTGACATTTTACTATACGCTATCTTTCCTTGAGTTTTCGCATTTTGACAACCTGATTTCACTCGATCTCGACTCCTTTATTCAATGCATTCTCGATTTGCAAGTTTGTGTGCACGTACGTATGCTCGCTCGCGTTTCTTTCCAGTCTCGGTCCTTCAGTCCAGCAGCTTCAGTCTCTTCGACGCTTATATTTCTGCTCGATTTTCCTATTTGATCTATCTCAGTGCCCACCCATTCGTACAGCAGCACAAGCCCATTGAGCGCTTGTGATACTGGGCCTGGTTTCCTTTTCTTTTCTCTTCTCTTTCTCAGAATTCATCTTTCGGCCCGGTAGTTTAGGCCCATTCAACAATTCTCAGTTCTGATGCACAACCTGATTCCTCAACTATCCCAAGTATTAGGCATCCAGCCTAGCAGTCTAGGCTCATAACACTTCTGATGCTCAACTCAGTTTCTATCGGCATCACATTTTTGGTCAACGCACATTCAAGCATATCCCCGGCACAGTTGCCATTTTGCCCCATCCCAAGGACTTCCTTGTAGCACTGGGAATTTCACAAACTGAAACCAAGAGCAACAGCATACAAGGCATGCATGTGTGCTCACACAGATATTTCGGCTCACAGGCATACACCTCTACAGAAGCCTCTGCTCACAGACAGACCTTACTGCCCGAAAACAGACATGAAATCTAACAGATAGATGTCGTTGGGTGCCGAAATGGCACATCAGGTTAAGGAGATCAAGTTTGAGGCGAGGAGATTCGCGCATTGGTGCTGTTAATATTGTACGGATTTGTATACATAAAAATCTCTAGAAAAACACAAAAAAAATAAAAAGGGAACAGTGTTCTCACTAAAGGGTTTTTACCCACCAAAACTTGTGTCCCTTGTTCCTCAACGCGACTGTGAATGCGACATGATGTGACGAGGCCAACTCTTACTCTACGGATATAAAGCTATACCAGCAAAAGGGCCGAAGTTGCCACATGATATGATACTCCTCAGGTAAATTGGTTGTCGGCCGATCAGTTATCGTGGGTCATCAGGCGGTTTACAACGGATATTGTACCTGTAGCTCGTCTAATATAGTGTCGTTTAATAGGTGACCCCCACTCTTAAGGTAAAAGACAAGCATTCGATGGCCTGGAACTGTTCGCCAAGCGACCTCTTTCTAGTCAATTTGGCGATAGGACGTTACTCAATCGGGTGTAGGACCTATTCCTTCCCTTACGCTAGATAAATAATCAGTCCAGTCCAGGCCAGGCGCGACTTTTATTTTATTGCCTTCGACTGCAGTTTTTCTCTCACTCTTCTTTACTATTTCCTTCACTCACTATTCCCATCAATTGACGATACTCAACAGAAACGACACAGGTCAACTGATCAAAGTCTTTTACAATGGGTTTTCCATCATTTGCGGCGTCCAACGCCGTCATCTACGTCACTTATGGCGCTTTTCTGTTTGTGATCCGATTTCGTTGATACTAATGGTCAAAGCTGACAATCAGAACAGCATTATGGGAACTGGCATTGCTTGGAGGATGAGAAACCAACCCAAAGCCGACTTTCTCTCAGGCAATGGAACTCAAACGGGTGAGAAACTCTCAACTATTGAGATGCTCACAAGAGATAAAGATATCATAGCCACATAGTGTGACATTGATAGAGTCTTCTACGAGCATCTCACTAACTAGTTTCCATCTTCGTGACCACTGACCAACCATTTTTACAGCCTTTCCTCTGGCCCTCAACTTCATCGCTTCCGGTGAGTAGAGCAAACAAAGCTCCTACTACAGCACTCCGGAGCGGTAGCAAATGCAAACGCAACAGCAACACAACAGCAAAGACTTGCGCAGTCATGAAGAAAACGGCTGTGAGGACTCGGAAGAGCTTCAACCCGATACTTCTCATGGTCGAGTATACCAATCAAGAATGAACGATCAGGTTCGTACATTGAATGAAGGATCTTACTCCTCTTCCCCCTTTTAAAACCCCCCGAGTTGCCTCGGACTCTGTTGCTACTAACCATTTGCTGGCTCAGTTGAGAAAGCCTTCTCAACTGAGCCCGGCTACTCGAACCTGCTCCAGAGAGGCAATCTCGGGAGGCTGGGGGGAGAGGATGCGGCTCACTACGGGCGCTGAGTTGACGTGTCGTCTGGATCCAACCTCGGAACACTTGCTCGCTACGGCAGCAGATGTGTCTTTGTCTGGGGAGATCCTGGCGTGCGACGACGAAGCTGAGATTGTACCGTAAATACTCGATCAAGTTAATGCTTGCGTGGGAAAAGTGTTGCCGCTCCAATTCCATCCCCTGCCCCCCTCAAACGTTGGAATCACAACTGACTCTTGTAGCTCTCGGTTCCGGTATTCTCTTCTCGTATCCCGAGTTGGCCACCATTTCTGGTGTGCAGGGCATGATGGTGTACGCTCTCGCGTCCTCGCTGCCCATGCTCATTTTTGGATACCTCGGTCCCATTATTCGACGCCGATGCCCTGAGGGTTTCGTCCTCACCGAGTGGACTCGACAGCGATACGGCATTATCACCATGTTGTACCTGAGCTTCATGTCATTGGTAACTTTGTTCCTATACATGGTCTCTGAGCTCTCAGCTATTGGACAGGTGGTTCAGGCCTTGACTGGCCTTGACCCCCTCCCTATCATGATTGTTCAATGTGCTATCACTACCATCTACACTTGTATGTCCTTTTCCACCGCCTGTCAGAATCTCAAGCTAACTTTGTTAGCCCTTGGTGGATTTAGAATCTCTTTCCTCACCGATGTCGTTCAGGGTACCATGGTTGTTGGCCTGGTCATCATTGCTGCCATCACCATTGGTGCCAAGACTGAGATCCAACGACCTCTTATTGACGAATCCGGCCTTACCAAGTCCAACTTGCTCGGCTGGCAGCTTCTGTACATCCTTCCTGTTGCCGTTCTGACAAACGACTTCTTTCTCTCGTCCTTCTGGCTACGAACCTTTGCTTCCAAAACTGACAAGGACCTTCGAATCGGAACCACGATTGCCACAATCGTTATTCTTTGCATTCTTACTCTTGTTGGTTCTACGGGTCTCATCGCTGTTTGGTCAGGGGCTTTGCCTATCGAAGACAGTGCTGGTTCTGGCTCGATCGCTTTCTTCATCCTTCTTGAAACCCTGCCCAGCTGGGTCGTTGGTATCGTTCTCGTCATGGTCGTCACTTTGAGCACATCTGCTTTTGACAGTCTCCAGTCTGCCATGGTGTCGTCAGGCTCCAACGATCTCTTCCGCAACAAGCTCAACATTTGGTACATCCGTGCTCTTGTCGTACTGATCATCATCCCCGTCATTGTCATTGCTCTCAAGGCCCCCTCTGTTCTTCAGATCTGGCTTATCACCGATCTTATCTCTGCTGCTACTATCCCCGTTCTTGTTGTTGGTCTCGTCGACAAGTTCTACTGGTGGCGCGGCTTCGAGGTTGTCGTTGGTGGTCTTGGCGGTATCTTGACCGTCTTCATCTTCGGTTGTGTCTACTACGGCAACACTAAGGAGGCTGGAGAGCTTCTCCTTGTGCAGAAGGGTCTGTACGGCAATGACTGGAGTGCCTTTGGTGCTTTCGTTGCTGCACCTGTCGGCAGTCTCCTCTGGGGCTGTGGTGCTCTGGTCCTCCGCATCACTTTCCAGTACGTGTATGCCAAGATCCGTGGACATCGCTTTGACGCTTTGGACCGTCCTCTGAACCTTCGTCCTGCCAGCAGGGAGGATGATACTCCCTCTGAGAACCTTGTGTCTCAGACTACGGGCAAGTTCTTCTAAGCAATTCTTGAACAGATGCCATTGGATTCTGTTTCATCAACGAGGAGCGGCATACGTTTCATAATCGTCAACGCAGTGTTACTCTCAGTCATGGGATGTGTGGTAAAAGTTTATCTAGTTCGATCAAATGATTTATTGTTAGGGAGGTTTTGTTAGAGCTTCAAATGTTACCTCGATCTTGCATATATCTACGTTCTGCTCAGTCTCATGTGATAATTACCAAGTTTGTTAAACTTGACTTCAGTCAGATCTAACAGTCATTAAGCCACTTGAGGCCGTGGCAACAGACTGTCGAAAGTGACTCCGTGATAGTTAGCAGCCCAAAGTCCGATTGTACTGCCATTTCTGCTAGCCTCAAGTATGAAACCAAAAGAACTTACTTCGCGAAGATAAATTATTCAGAACTGAATTGGAGAAGTACTTTGCAAACCTCCGTTCGCCGGCCCCAATGCTATTTTATAGTACATTTATGCTCCTCGTACAATATACACTGTCGTTTTACACGTGCCTTCCTTTTCCGTCTCAGCTCACTCACATTGTGGGCACCTAGTCGTTTAATGTATACAATCTGATCCTTTTTATTTCAGAGGACCCTTCCACCCAGCACGCTGAGCCTGCTCCCGCATAATCCAATCCTGCTCTTCTTGGTATGATTCGAGCGTTGTAGCAGGAACAGTTCCCCAGATACGCCATGGGGTGGACTGGAATGTCCTCTCGTTGACCTGTCTTGAGAGAACAACGTACTCCAACTTGTCCTGTACTTTTGTGCTACCGGGGATGAGCTCGCCAGTAGGCTTCTTGTACTTCGCGACACGTTGTGTTGAGGCAATCGCAATCACGGCTTGCTCTGTGCAGTTGTCCTTGTCGTGGGGGTTGATGTTGTGAACCTGGTGTGCTACCACACGGGGATAGAACAATTTGTTGTTGAGCTTGACAAGCTCGAATGTAACACGCTCGCCGGCGTTGCGACGATCGATAGCAGCGGTGAGCTTCTTTCCGAATTGGCCGAGACAGAGGTTGTTGATGGTAGTCTTGTCCCCCGCAGCAAAGGCACCAAGCATCTCCATGTACATGTTCTTTGCGGTAGGGGCGATCTTGCCACGGCCGATCTTCCACTTGGGTCGTGTTGTCCAGCCGGGCATGGACTTCAGCTTAAATTGTAGGAGGGAGAGGAATTCGATTCCCCACTGGCGGAATCGGTACCATGTGTAGTTGAAGGCGTTGGAAGCGCCGGAGGGATATCGCGAGAGAGGAAGAGGGACGAACGTGCCTATTGCGCTGTTAGTCTTCTCTCTCATTTCATAACATTGGCTTGCTGTGTCAATAGGCACATATGACGACCAAGAAGTTCATCTATTCCCGTCCGTTCATTTTCCACTCACCAGGAAACAATGGGCCACCACCAGACTTAAAGTACTCGTCATTGGCCTTCTTCTGAATCGCAGACATAGACTCTTGATCCGTCTTCTTAGAGTCCTTTGTAGCCGCCCTTCGCATCTCTCGCAACATCCTCTCCCTGGAAGGCATCGACATGTATCGACATTGTACCCTCGCCGCTCCGAGAACGCTCTGGCGCAAAATAGCCGGGCGCAGCGCCATCGCCGAGGAAGACATTGGCGAATCTCTCTTTTTACGTTTTTGTCTGAAATGAAATGTCGAAACGCACAAAAAGGGAATGGATGGACACCCGGCAGTTACCGGCGGCGCAGGGTCATAATCGAGCTCGAGCTGGCTTCGGCCATCATCGTCTTCTGCCACTGAAGAATTTCATGGGTTCTGGGCTGATAGCGGAATAATAATGCGCCGAGAGTGACACACAGGGTGATGTGCGAAGGTGGGGGTACGTTTCGCCCATCATGTCTTAATCCGCACGTGGTATCAGGTGCCAATCATCAATATTGTATGCATGCAGAGCCTCAACTCTACCTACGACATCACAGCTTCAGAGCCTATCCACGAGCAAAAGCTCACTGCCACAGCTTTAGCTGCTTCTACGCACATACCTCATGTTCTTCGACTCCCGGTGAGCCAATTGGGCTCTGCGAGAAGCTTGCGACAGCTTTACATCCACTCGAATTTCTATCGAACCATCAAATTGAATAGCCCATCATGAGGGTCACACATACGCTTTTCTCAAGGAGCTTCTTTGGCCGGAGCGTGGATGAGCTAAAGAGGCGCACGCGAATAGGTACTTTATATGAGTGCTAAGTGAATCCCAATGCTAACAATTGTAGCCGTGACTTTCGAGACCATCAAAGGCGCTACAGAGCCCAAACCTCTATACGACTTCACCACACCCGAGAGCGTCCGCGATTGTATTGTTATGTCTGATAAGACCATTGGCGGTTTCTCGGAAAGCAATTTTGACTTCAAAAAATCTACCGAGACAAGCACCAACTCCAAGACACCATCAGCCTATGCCCGCTTTTACGGCAATATCTCTACCCGCCTTCCCGACGACCGTCCCAACATCCAGCGTACAGGATTCGCTGGTTTCCGATCTCCTGATCAAAAGCCCACCATGTTTGGTCGTTCCATGTGGGATATTGATCCCTACATCTACCTCGCACTGCGTGTCAAATCCGATGGTCGCAGTTACTTTGTCAATTTGCAAACAGAGAGTGTTGAGCCCTCAGACTTACATCAACATCGACTTTTCCCAAAACGTCCGGGTCAGTGGGAGACAGTGCTGATCAAATGGAACGATTTTGTTCGAACCAACCATGGCTTTGTTGTGGAGCCGCAGACCGAGATGTTACGACAAAAGGTACTGACCGTGGGTGTTGGACTGACGGACCGTGTTGACGGTCCTTTTGAGCTTTGTATTGAGAGAGCCTGGGCCACCAATGATGCGAGTGAGGCCGAGATAATAGCAGAACCCCAAGCTCCAGGTGTTTTAGAGGAGAGTGAGTTAAGGAATAAAAAGGGTGAAAAGGTGCGGTGGTAGACCCTAGCCATGAGACATGGTGACATACACATGTATTTATAGTTTTGATGCCCTTGGATGAGCCTATCAACTGACTGATATAACACTGGCCTCTGTGCAATAAAGGTATAATGAACTCCATAAGTTGTTTCCGGTGGTACACATGCATTTATCGCAATCATCAATCGTTACCCCCCAAGACTGAGCGATTCAGCAGTCTTCCGGAGTGATACATATGCTGCAGCGTAATCCGCAGCCAAAGTCAGATCCCCTGTCAACTTCATAATCATGGCCTTCTTCGCCATCATCTGGCATTGCATGTTGATGTCTTCAATGCTTGAGTAGTGGTCGAAAGAATTCTGTACGGCAGCGAGAGCCTTGGTCATATATTCAGTCCGTTTCAATGACTTGGGCTCGCATTTACCAGCAAGCCCCATGTTAGCATCAGCGAGATAGCAGTAGAGCTGAGCTGTCAAACTTGCAGTCTCGCACTCTAAAGAACGAGGTATGATGGCCAGTAATAGTTGCGAAGCAGCTTCGAATTCTGCCAACGAAACTAGAATATTTGACACTGATCCAATCGCTTGCCAGAGACAAGGAATGAGACGAGCTCCCCACGAGATACTGGCGGCCCGCATGGCGGTCGTGAATCCTCTCTGTGGCCGTCCACATTTGTCAAGGAGGGAAGCCTTGAGTAACAGTAGCTTGACTCGCAGAACGACATCCTTCTTTTCGTCTTGTAGTTGTGACATCATGTCGTCTACCTTTGCAAAAGCGGCTTGAAGGTCTCCCCGACGAGTAAGATAGTCGATGTGCAGAGTATCAACCAGAAACGCCATATCAGGTTCAAGGTCGTCCATCTTAGATTGTAATATTTGTGATAGAAGTCTCTCGGCTCCTTCCAGGTTGTTGTGGTGTAAATCTCTCCTTAGCTTGATGATCCCCCGATACTTATGCCAGTATTGGCTTGGTTTCCAAGATCTTAGCGAATTTTCTTCCAGTTGTTCCAACTTGCTTAATGCATCGTCATAACGGCCACGCATCGCTAATAAAAGAGCAAGGCGGCAAGTGAGCTTAAGCTCATCGTCGAATATGGCGTTGCGAGCATGGCATCTCAGGAATACCTCGCAAGTTGCTGACGAAAGTGTTGACAGCCCCAGCCTATCCCACAGAGCTGAAGTGAGTGAGAGATGAGAGCCAAACATGTTCTTCATATTTCTCTCAACAATAATGTGCGAGCTTCGGACTATAGACTCAAACGACGTAGCCACGCTATCGCCGTTAAGCAGTCCTAATTTAGCTTCGCTGAGCAGCACTGAACTCCACAATGTCCACATGCCTGTCTCCTTGGCCTTAACTCTGAGAAAGGCCAAGCTTTCCTTGCCGGTACCGAGCATACTGTTAGATTCCAGGCTTTGAACAAGATCGGGATGTGCGCGACCAAAGTGAAAGAGCCAGTTTAGGGCGAAGTTGAGACATGTCATGTCGCGGTTTTCTCGAGCTGTCGATACGGTTTCGAGCATGGCAGCTACTGCTTCCTTGTGACATCCAAAGTCCGCTTGCAGAACAGCGAGGTTCATCAGAGCGTACTGGTAGAACAAACGGTCTCGATTCTGCATGGTATAATCGAAGTATCTGTGAAGACAGTCGAATGCAGTGGGATAGTCTCCAGCTCTCCACGCGTCTAGGAACCTGTGTATTGTTAGAAGTGACGCAGGTGGTCGCGAGGCGACTTTTAACCTACTTGAGATAGTGTGTCAGACTGGGGACAAGGTAACTATCATTGAGTAAATCGTGGAATTCATGGCGGATCTCGAGCGGTACTCTGTTTCCAAATTCTGACCATATTAGTATCTATGAACAAAGGTCATGGGGAGTCTCTTACTCTGCATTTGTTCGATTTGGAATTCCAAAAGACTCTCAATGTCATCCGTGCTCACAGGGAGCGATCCACTGTGGTCGCCTGTGAGCATATCGCCATATGCCACCGAAGCCAAGGCCATGACACTCTGATGATCCCAATCCTCTTGTTCGCCCATTAAAAGAACGTTGTCAAAGCTGAGTCGCCCGAATCCTGGGATCTTGCGCTTCAGGTAAGACGCAGTTGGTTGTCGGTATCGCACAAAGTGTTTCCACAATTCTGTACAGTCGTGAAATTGGAGTCGTTGATATTCAAGTCTTGCTCTTCGCACGAATGTTCCAAAAGGAGAGTTTGGCGAGAGTTTGATGCCTTCCTCCTCCTCTACGGGCTGGCCCAACTCAGCCAGTCTCTTTCGCTCCTCCTTCGTCTTGCTTAGCATTCCAGATAAGTTGTCGAAGAAGTTGTGGAGTGCATCTAAGGAGTTGATATCCCAAAGTTTTCCGAGGAACTGATCCCATAGTCTTCGTCCAGGCATCCCCATCAAAAAGGGGTAGCTTCCGAGAAGTTTCTCGAAATCTTTGATACTGATGACGAGCCCAACGGTGCGCTCTGCTTTGTTCCATCGCTCAGATTGATCGGCAGAAACTTTGGAGGGAGCGTGGTCCATGAGGTGAGAAGTGACGAATGACAATACAGGAAGAATAGCATCACTCGGCACAGCTCCTTCAACATAAAGCTCTACGAGGGCAAGAAGGCCGATTTTAGCCGGATTGAGATATCGAGCCATGATTGCAAACCATGTATCGAAAGAAATTATCGAGGGAAGCGTTTCAAGAAAGAGAAAGGGTAGTGAGTGACTCGTCCAGAGGCAAGCGACGTTCTACACGGCACCCAAACGCGCCTGCCCAAAAGTTAACCAGGTGCCCAAAGATCGCTCTTGTCAAAGATATTAGCGATTAGCTACCTCTAGCTACCAAGAACCTTGTGGATATTTGGTTTCTCCAATATTCTTTTTGGTTGAATAATAATATAATTGCTAGACCTCTTATGGCTGGCGCGTCTGTCTTGGTGTTGTGCTGTAGGGGGTTGTTGTTTGGCCGGGGCTTCTTCGGAAGATTCCGGTCGACGACGCTGTTGAAAGGATGACACAATCTCAGTTGGTGGGGGCTGCATCACGACGTCAAAGGGTAGCTTTCGAAAACAAGACAAAATTCGGAAGCCAAATATATTGCTCAAGCTTAGGTTAGTACTTAACAATGAAACGCACATTTACAATCGAACAAGAAGTGCTCGGGAATGTTATGCAAACTCACATTTCGGACGAGAAACGCCACTGTTAGCCTCATAGCAAGTTTCGGACGAAGGGTGACTGAGCGCGCAACTATTCAGATGCAACTTCGAACAAAGACAGCATAATATGAAACACATTTAGATGAACTTGAATGAATTAAGAGGAGACTTAGAAGAGGCTTTTAGAAGACTTGAGGTAAAGCTTAGACAAAAACAGTGTAATCTTTAGAAGATATAGGCAAATTTTAGAAGATAATCACCAGTCACTTAGACCAGAATCAATAAATTTAGAAGAGGTTTAGAAAATATTAAACAAATGTTAGAAGAGGCAGGAGAATATTTAGACGACACCAAATGAAGGTTTCAAAAAGTCCGACGCAAACGTCCAGGTGAATAGTGAAATCCGGTGACAGATGAAAGGTTTTGTCTATACTGGTATAAGTTATAGCCAGTTTTGTGTTGCTCAGTGCATTCGTAAGTCAGAGTCCAGTACTTCAGCAATCAGTCAATTCGAGTCTAGGGAACATGTACAAGGTATCTCCAGAGGGAGTAGTCCATGAAGGAGTGATCCAGCAATTGTCCAACGTATGAGCTGCCATCAGATCATACTTAGGCAACCTTGTCCTTGTTGTGGTAGTTAACCTCTTCGTTCCAGCTATGCAAGGTTAGTATGTAATCTTTCGAGGCCGCAAAACAAGAAAGCCCCGAGCTCAACAGCCTGCTGTCTAAGCTTGTTATAGCTCTACTGGAGTTGCTCAAGCTTCTTCGTCTGCAATGATGTCACAACTTACAAAAGAGTCTGCGATGAGGTTAGTAACGTGTAATCAACCAGGGGATTCCATTGAAGCTCACCTTATCTCCGTCACCCCACTGGTAGTTCTTGGTGCGGATGTTCTGGTAGGGGTACTCAGTACGCTCCTCCAGAGGAGGCATGTGGCTCCAGTGCTCCCAGTGCTCGTTCCAGAGCCAGTAGGCATTGGCACCAGCAGCGATAAGGCAAGGGGCGACACCGCTTCAATCTTGTTAGCCATTGCTATCCCAATGTATAACCACAATCTGGTCATCCTCGGATTTCGATACGCCGGATTCGATGCCGGGTGGGTAATTCGCTCAAGGGTTCGAGGTCAGACGTACTAGAGGGAAATCTTCTTCCAGAGCTCTGCCTATCGTTAGCAACCATGTTCGATGCCTCCAATTGACTCAATTCGGTGTCGTTGGTGGTCGACTCACCAGTGGTACCAGCAGCGTGCTCCTTGATGTGCTGACGCTCCTTGATGAACTCGTTCTGGGTGCTGGCAAATCGGCGCTGGGCGGGAGCGCGAAGCTGGGCGGTAGCGCGCGTGGCAGCGCGGGTGAATCGGACGGCGGACATCGTGGACGTTGTTGTTCGCTTTGACGGTTGATGAGTCTAAGCAAGTTTGTGATCAGGTCATTCTTGGACGAGCTCGGTTAGAACCGCCAATGAAAGCTGCCTCAATTGTAAGGTACCAAATTTCCCCAGCTGGACTTTTCGTGCACGTGACCTCGTGCTGGAGGCGCGCGCTGCTGCTAAGGCACAACACCACGCGGTGGAGCTCTGCGTCATTGCAAGGATCGCGACGTCTTACACTCGAGTGTCCTATTGTTTAGGGAGCATCACTCGAGATAGACAAGCCTAATCTTCTATACTTTTCACTCAATCCATTTCAAACTCCCTTCTTATCGTGCATCTCCTTTGACTCCCTAATAACAACGTTCTCCCGATTTCGCGCCAAGTCCTTCTAATCTGCATTTCATGACCTCAGGATCCTGAGTATCCCGAAATGAGTCGTGAAGCTCTCATTACATTCGTATTTGTTCCCTTATGGCAATTCTTCCTCTTTAAGCTTGAAAACTCTTAATCTGAAAATATGACGTTTCGGCTTACCACCTGGAACGGTAAGCACATCCACTTCTTCCTAGGCACAGACACTAACATCTTTTGCAGTCAATGGCATCAGGTCAGTGAATCACAGTCACAACGCTAGAGTCAATCTAACTAACCATCAGGAATCCATTTGGTTATCAACCTTGGAGGGAAAGAAGAACCTTCCAAGTAAGCTTCGTCTACTCACAACTTACACCTGATTCCTTCAACTCACCTCTACGCAGGCTATGTTCGATATCCTCGAAGCGGACATTGTTGTCATGCAGGAGACTAAGATCCAACAAAAGGACTTACGTGATGACATGGTTCTCGTCCCAGGATGGGACGTTTTCTTCAGCCTGCCCAAGCATAAGAAAGGTAAGATACTGCTTCTTTTCAACGACATCTACTAACACCCTGTCAGGATACTCTGGTGTTGCCATCTACACACGCAACTCTACCTGCGCTCCCATACGAGCTGAGGAAGGCATCACTGGTATCTTGACGCCTCCAAAGTCTACGACCAGATACCGCGAACTCCCAGAAGACCAGCAGATCGGTGGCTATCCCCGGCCTGGTCAGCTCGATGGCATCGTTGATGACGCAACGCTGGACTCCGAAGGCCGTTGTGTTATCCTCGAATTCCCGGGCTTTGTACTCCTCGGAGTTTACAGTCCTGCAAACCGTGATGAAACCCGCGACGACTTTCGCATTGGTTTCCTTCAAGCACTTGATGTGAGGATACGAAACCTGGTCTCTGAAGGGAAACAAGTCATACTCACAGGCGATTTGAACATTATTCGCTCCGAAGTCGACTCGACCAATGTTTCAGAGACACTCCGTAAAGATAATATTGATCTCAGTCACTGGATGAACATGCCTGCAAGGCGGATCTTCAACCAACTCATCTTTGAAGGAAACGTGCTGGGCGAGAGAGATCAAGGCCGCGAAGCTCCCGTGCTTTGGGATTTGTGTCGCTGCTTTCACCCTGAGCGACTTGGGATGAACACTTGTTGGGATACAAAGCGCAACACACGACCTGCCAATAACGGTAGCCGAATTGACTACGTCTTATGCAGCGACGGTATCAAGGGTTGGTTCAACTTCTCGAATATTCAGGAGGGTTTGATGGGATCTGATCATTGCCCGGTCTTTGCCACCTTCTCAGACAAGGTGATGGTAGATGGCAAAGAGCGCGCCTTGATGGAGATGGTGAATCCGCCTGGCATGTTTCAAGGCGAAAAGCGCATTCGAGATTGGAACACGAAGGACCTTCTTCCTTTGTCTGCAAAGCTGATACCAGAGTTCGACCGACGGCAGAGCATCCGCGACATGTTCACAAAGAAAGCCGCTTCAGCCGTCCCTCCACAGGAATCTACGAACCAGGATGCCGCTGTAGAACCTTCAAAGAATGGAAATGGCAACATTGAAGGGGTCCTGGAGAAGTCGGAAGGAGTTTTAGAGCCTCGGAATAGCACCATCTCTACACCAATCTCCGGCATGACTGCTGGCTCAGTCAAGCAGCCCACCGCTCAACCGAACACCAAAAGACCTATATCAGCCATCGACACAACATACCGACCACTCAAGAAGACCAAGTCTTCGATAGGTACCAAAGATCCTAAGAGCAAGGTGGCGCCTGGTCAACAGACGTTACAGGGGTTCTTCAAGCCAAAAACGCCAGCAGCTCAAGAAGGCAAGTCTGAGCGAGTGGCGGCGACTTCTACGCCCTCCCCAACAAAGAAACCAACAGTGCCGCCAACGGAGGCAGCTAGTCCGCAACAGCCATCGCATACGCCGGACGCTATGCTCACAGAAAGGTCACCGTTAAGGGTCTCTCAACGCGGAAACGCCTCCGACTCTTCTGACAGAGTGTTCGACCCAATAGAAGCTAAAGAGTCGTGGTCCAAGCTGCTTGGAAAGAGGGTTGCACCAAGGTGCGAACACGACGAACCCTGCATCAGCCTTACTACCAAGAAACCAGGAGTCAATTGTGGTACGTCTCACAGCGGCAGCTGATTCAACGTGCAAGCGGTGGCGTTCCGTTACATAGCATCGTGGCTGCAACGTCGAGTACCAACCCAATGTCAAACCTTGAAAGCTAATCCTGATGACAGGTCGTTCGTTTTATATTTGCCCACGTCCACTGGGGCCATCAGGAGAGAAGGAGAGGAACTCGGAGTGGCGTTGTGGTACATTTATCTGGAGCAGTGATTGGACTGGTTCATGATTAAGCACTTTATACGCGATCTACATGTTGCTGGATGTACTGGATATATAATTGGAATGGAGTTTGGGCTGTAGTCTTGGGGCAGGTGTTTGGGTTGTTCATGGCGATTGAGTGCTCGAGTACACAAGAGGTTTGGGCTCACATAAGAACTGAGTGGCAGTCGGACTTAGAGACGACGGAAAGGAGAGTAGAACAGTTACAACAGAATCTATTCAAGTTACATAGTATGGTCTTTCATGACTGTTATAGTTTGAACCTGGGGTGGATATTTCACATGCAACATGGTAAAAGAGCAGGAGTTGAGTAATTGACCTTGATTAATTTCCACTGTAGGGTAATGCATCACGTTGTCGACAAGCTTTCTATGTATGTATTTGGTTTTTCATCTTCAGCGGGGCATGTATATCATAAACCAGTGCAAGAATAAATAGAGCAGGTGTGTTGCAAACTACTTGTGTAATCGCTTCTCTCCGCATGACAGCATGGGTACGTTCAAAGTCGCCGAGTGCCAGCCTGCTAACTCGGCAGGATAAACCATCATGGCAAACAACGTATAAACTCCATCGACACCGACATCATTCTCATATGTTTGTAATCACCAACAATGGGATATATGTATGAGGTTGTAGGTAATTCGTGAACCTTCATCCTCCCATTGTTGTCCGGCTCGCATTCAGTTAGGCTTCAGAGCTGTTGCTTGCCGCGTTGTCCAGATGGAGTGTACTTGTACCCTGGGTAGAGTTTTTTGTGATCAGCCTTTTCCCTTTCGGCCAATCTTTGCCAGTAGGCTTGCGTCTTGGGAGTCTCATTTTTCCACATAGTAGAAATGATCGTTGCTATAATTCGCGTCAGTCCAATACTTTCTAATGGCAGATGCTACTTACAAAGCTCCCCCGCTGTGAGCCCCTCGTTCTGGGCGATGATTTGCTTGGACTTGGCTTGACGGTATAGTATCCAACAGTTTCGTGGGCGTGGGATTCGTTGCCCACTCTCACCAACTGCTGGATCTTTCTCAGAAACTTTCACCGGAGTGGATTGATCTTCAAGTATGTCAGAATTCATCATGTTGAATTACACTTTGCAGTCACATACCTCGCGTGAAACAGTATCTTCCGTAAGTTGTAGTGTTGGCAAAGATGTCTTTGGGAATTGGACAGAGTCGATACTTTTTTCGAGCATCGTCATGAAAGACCTTCACAGGCTGTTGGACACGGCGGCTGCAGAAGTAAGTTCGGTTCATATTTTGAGAGGCAGAAAGTTACCTCAGCTTGTCTGCAACATGATTTACGAGTGCCATAGAAGCGCTCTCAGGAAGAAAGACGTGCACATCAGCCTGCGACTGACTGTAGACAATCGTGATAGGGACCTCGGCTTCAGGGGGCATGCGAACTCCCAAAGGGCCTTGGAGCAGGCCGCCCTGTGGGACTTGGGCCATTTTGACAAATGCAGCTATGTTCCCCAAAGCTTAATATGTGGTTGTACTTTCTGAAAGCTAGTTGAGAATTGGGTTATCGAGTGTTGCTCGGAAGGTGTTCGAGAAGAAGCTTGGTAGCATGATGGAGAAAAGGGAGACAATGCAGTTGTAAGGCGGAGTTGAGCAATAGAAACCAAGTGACCCGATCTATTCACAGGTATTCAATGTGGAGGCCACTTAGGCAGTTACGTAACAAGCAAACGAGATATCTATTGTTCTACCTAGGTATTGTTAAGCCAGGCTTCAGCTGAGGTCACTGCCAGCCGGTGGCAGCGACCAAACAGTGATTCAGTCTCAAACCCCTTCTAGTCCTCAGGAAGTTTTATGTTTTCTTTTTTTCTAACCTAATCCAGAGCCTGAATCTCATCATCAACATCATCATCATCGGCCAACTATGGACACGTCTTTCAGCTTCATACCTCTGTGGGAGGAGAGGTCAATCATTTACAAGCCTGAGGCAGCTCTTCGTGCTTTGGATGATAAGATCTTCGGTATCATACTGAGATCTGATCTGTTGCCCAAGAGCGGCGAGGTCTTTCTCACACCTGGTAGGCGGTGTTTTCCGGGTGTGGAATATACGCTAATACACCAACAGAGGTCCTCCGTGTGATTTCCAACGTCGCGAAACATGTTCTGAAGAATCTCTCTATCGATAATGAGGTCCTGAGCAAGATCCGAACCACGTCTGCGAAATTAGTTCCGGGACATAGCCCATTTCATCTCATCGATGCCAGTCTTGTCTCTTGGTATATTCAGGCTGTGGACGTGATCTATGCACACAACGATGCTCGCCGCTTTGAATCCGGACCCAACCTTCCATCTGCCTGGATTGGAGGCTATACTAACGAGCGTCCTTTGGCCAATTTAGGCTTTTTGAGCATGCTTGCAGGATCTCGAGATGCGAATGTTCCCGAACATCCTAAGCTCCGAGCAGCGTCTCTAGTATCCAAGGCCACAGTAGCGGTTCTATATACCGCTTATACTATTGGGCCCTATCTCAATAACTTCCCGTGGGAAAAGATCGGCGATATGCCAGTCCTGCCAGCTGCCGACCTTTATCTCAAGGTTTTCATCTCCAGTTGCGGCAGCAACAGTAACAAACCAACCACAGCATCCCCTCCTGCTTTTGAGTACAGCGTTACCCAAGAAGACGTCAAAATTTCCAAATGTGGTAGGAAACTCCTGATCAAGGTGTACATGGATGAAGAATAGCACCCTGCTCCCAAATGGCACCCCTACGTCAAGCTCCCTGGGTCCCCATGGAACAACTTTATCAGAAACAGCAAGCAACCCACGTTTTTGGAAGATCCGAGCCAGTTCTATCATTATGAGTCTGATTCAGCAGGTTCTGTCTCCGAATCTGATTCTGCTTCTGAGTTTGAACTTGAGTCTGAGCAGTCTGAATCGGAACGATCTGAGCCAGACACAGAGCTCGTCAAGTACAAGCTTCCAAGCTCAGCACTCACTATCTTTCAACAATTCGAGACCAAGCATTCTTCTGCCAGGGATGAGTACGACTTGGTAAGAATATTGAAACATGTTCACTTTTATCAGGGCTAATGCTATGTAGACGCACCCAGGTACTCGGCGCGTCCTTTCAGAGCGTGCAATTCGCCGACAGTACAACCGGTTCGCTCGTCTTTCAGGTCGCAAGTATGCCAAGGAGTGCCCAAATGATGCCGTAGGTAATGACTCTTCCTTCATATCACTTCAGAAGCGCTGACCCAATTAGTCCGCTGTTTACCTGACTGATGCTAACGATGATTTCATGTATCACGCTCCAGCGGTAAGTGAACAACTGTTCAAAGGTTCTCTGTTTCGTTGTTAGATTCTAACTGTGTATTCATTAGGTCCAAAAACCCCGTGCAGATGCGGCTGGAAACCTCGTTCTCCCTTTCATGTCCACCACGGTTCACGCTGTACAACTTCACGACGACCCTGAGGAGCCGGATGATGGTTTCTTTATTATGACTTTCAAGCAGTAGTCGATTAGTAATGATTAAATGGTTTCAGTGGGCCTGTTGAAGCCGTAATCATGTATAAAGACAGTAGTGCGCTTTAATTACTATGAATGGAATCAACATCAAATGATGCTCGTTGTTCCGCAGATTGCCCACTTATATATCTACCTACTTAACTGCTTGGATCGGCGCTCTGACCTTATATAGCATCTGTGCTATCTATCTCTAATAGTTCTGATCGGTGCAAAGCCACATGGCCTGCCACTCAGTCGGTGCCTGTCTTGCATTACACTAGCAGTGTCTCATACTACAACTGTCAAACACTGCTTGCCACCTTCTGACATTGCTAGCCAGCTGGCGGCCTACCCCACCCCGGCTGTTTGTTCGATTCTTGCCAAGGAATTTATTTACACCCCGTTTGCTCTTCACACCCATGCCTTCAATCTCTTGACCTCCCCTTTTCCCACACTTAGCAACGCCTGCCTACCAGCTCCTTACATCTTGGGCTTTAAATTTCTCTCTCTTCCTGACACTTGCCACAAGCTATTCTCCTCTTCAACTTCAAGGAAACTTTTGCCTCGCACATTTTAACGATTCAACATGAGCGACTACAAGAACAGAGTCCTTCAAGCCCTGCAGCACTGCTCCCAGGAGCGCCTGGATGCAGCTATGGAGAATCCTTCAATGATGAAAGAGCTTCTCGAGCTTTTCGGTCATGAAATTCAGTTTCCCTGCGACAGTCCCAGTGACAATAAAAAAGATGCTGGCGAGCGTGCTAAGCGTCCTCTTAATGCTTTCATGGCCTTTCGGAGTAAGTCGAAACAACATCCCATTCAGAGAAAAATACTAACCAGCTCAAGCCTACTACCTGAAGCTATTCCCCGATACGCAACAGAAGAACGCTTCCGGATTTTTGACTCAGCTCTGGGCCAAGGACCCTCATCGAAACAAGTGGGCGCTGATTGCCAAGGTCTACTCGTTCATTCGCGACCACGTTGGCAAGGCCAGAATTAACTTGTCTGCATTTCTCAGTGTTGCTTGTCCCATGATGAAGATCGTCGAGCCTGTTGACTACTTCCGATCTCTCGGTTGGCAGATCAATCACGACAACAGTGGTTATCTGACTCTCAGCCAGAATGCGAGTGTCATGTCTGAGAACATGGGAACTCTCCAGGACTCTCAGCACCCTACCACCGAGATTGATTTGCTCACTGATGTCCTTACTGCTGGATACTTTTCTGAGTATTCACAGCACCTGCAAGTTCGAATGTGGACTTCTCAGAACGGCATCATGACCCCTACCGGTGCTTTCGCTGGCGATTCTGTCGACAATACCGAGCAACTCTACGAGGCTGTCCCAACTACCTCTGAGAAGGTTGATTTCGTTAACTCGGTCCGCGCCAATGCCTACCATGCCGCTCAGGACCTGTTCGGCCCCCAGTACGAGGCCACCTTCTTCCAGAGTCGATTCGTCCATTCCTGGGAAGTTCAGGACCTGTCTAGTTTTCAGGATGTGCAGATCTCCATTGCTGACGAGCCCATGGCATCCAATACGCTCTACGATTTCAATCAGCTCCCTGGCAACATTCCTCAGGTCTCTGAGTTCGTTCTCGACACATCTGCTGACGCTTGCATCTTCGATATATCCAGCGCTTGGTCCGTTGACAGAATCATGGTTGATCGCGTTGAGAGAGAACGAAAGGGTGAGTTATTACAATATTCTCCCACAAGACCACACATTCTAACATTCCGGATAGCACGCGAGGACGCCCACATGGCTGCCGAGGGTCTCTTTCCCAACGCTTGATCTCGGATGGTCAAACTTGATCAGCGGGCAATTTGAGAAGGACGGTGAAATGATATCCGGCTGTCGGAGGGGCGAGGCTGCGATTCACTAATGGCAAGTGAGGTCGGAATTGTGTTTGACATGACCCACAGAAAGCTCAGGCCTTGGAGGCGGGTGGGGATCAGGCGGGGTGATTGACAGCTAGGGGCGTTGGAGATATGGTATATACTAGTCGCTTGGCGATCGCCAGGAGGGATCTAACAACATGGATGTAATCACAGTACGATGTTACACAGTGTCTCAGCCCTGGTAGGCGACCAACGAAAAGACCAGCAATGTACTGCCGGTTTTTGTGACAGCCACCCATCACATATGGTCTAGCAGATTAGATACTTTAGGTCAAAAGGGAACGGCTCGTCAGCTTCAAGCCTCCGGCACTGTACGGATGGTTTACGGATAAGGATAGCCCACCTCTAAGGTTGTTGCTGTTACGGTAATTTAGTAGCTCGCGTCATCACTCGCGTCGCGAAAGGAACTGTCTAGTCTATCCCTTTGCCAAGTCCCCCCCATGCGAAACATCCATCTGATGAGTTGCGGCTAAAACATCGTATCGACTTTATCCCGCGCAAGGGTTAAACTTTATGCCTGCGTTTGCGTTTCATCCTTTCTGCCAGACTGCGATGGGTTCTTATGATTGGGCCACGAGTGGTTGAGGCTGAGGGTAGTACTGAAGTTCAATCACACTGCAGAGTCTAGACGCATTTGACGGATATGCCCTAGGAACAAGAAGTAGAGGCCCAGCAAGAAGAGGCAAAGAAAGAAAAAAGACGTGTGCCTGGGCCTAGACCGAGACTTTGCCCTGCCTTTGAGGACAGTCAGCATCAAGGGTCTTTTCATATGACATGGGATCTCACTCAAGCTGTCTTCACAGCTGAATACTTCCGAAATTGTTTCTCCTCTTCCGCTCCGCAATCATGCAACGGAGAATTCAGATGCGTTGCTCGTAAAGACCACAACGCGGAACAGAGCAGTTAGGTACGTACCTGCAGTAGTGAGACATGCACGCAAACATGCCAAGCCCGCGAAGGGCTCAAGTGTGCGTGTTAGCCCGGTACCTGGTACATCTGATGTCGATGCTATTTCCATCTTAGACTACAACGCGAGTGGTTCTCACCTCAAAGCCTAGCCTGAGGAGTAGGGCTGGGGAATCTGCGGGAGGGATCACGGACCAAGATGGTAACTCAAATGGGCGATAATTGCGAATCCAGAAACTAGACTCAGTACTTGTCGATACCGTAGATACTGTTTGCCAGCCGAACTGAACTCTTATTTCTAGGCGGATCGGCTTGGGGGAGATTGCGTGGAGAGAAGATCAACCTGTGGGGTGCACGTTAATAATGATGGACAGACACATTGCAAGAGACTTTCGGATACTGTGTATAATCAAGACATCTCACATATATCCTGTAGACTTGAATATGCATGCCCAGACCGATGGATGAACCCTGTGCTCGATGAACTTTGTCGCATATGTTTTGTAGGGTCCATTGGATGTCTTTGACCTAGGCCAGTCCCGCTTACCGCAGCTGGCTAAGATCGTCAGGATCGGTTAAGCATCCAGGTCCGCCCCACCCCCACTGCATCCATCCGCTTAGAGGAGGGAGGCTACCTAGGTAGGCTACTGGCACTGTACGGAGTGCCCGGCAAAGCTTTCTCAACTTCTTTGATAAAGCCAGGTAGTCTACTGGTCAGAAGCCTCCGGCCTACCATGTAAGAGTCCAACGCGAAGGCTTGCTTGAAGTATGTCATGTCTCAACTTCGGCCGTAGCATACAGGCTTCGCGACCCCGTTCGTCTAGTAGGCGTTACGAGCTACAGTAGCCGCTCCACCGCTTCCGAAGCGTCCGCCATCCATCTTGATCCATCCGACAAGCTGTCGAACCATGTTTTCCTTTCATTTCTTTTTCCATGCCCGGACAGGGTGCATAGCGCTAACCACGTTTGCGTTCCTCCTGCAGATAAGTCTGTGCGGTACAGTATCGAGTTGTAGTGTTCATGGATGACGTAGGCTCGACAGGAAGAACTCGCGCTCGCGTGAATAGAATGAAACAGTCGAGACAAGAAAAATACGCTTCGACAGTTTTATCTACGCTACTAATGTTGAAGAGTTGCGGAGACAGAATCATCATTCTAAAGCACCATTGAGGTCCAGACATTATCAGACTCATATTGAGAGACCCTCTGTTACGACTACAAAAATAAGATGACTACCGGGAGCAAAAATTACGAAATTGATCAGACATGCTGCATTATTAGGTTAAGATGGCATCGCCCAGGACGTCTAGACCCGGGCAGGGGTAGTGTCATGCTAGATGGAAATATGATAGGACAGCAAGACATACGTTTTCCGAATTCTTGGATCTCGCGTAACATACCTGAACTTCCTTATTGCCTCGCCTGCTGGGATTGAACCCCCTCTGTGATCTTGGGTTGTCCAATCTTGAGCTACAGGGCAAGAGCGCCTGATGTGCGGATCACTGAGCAAGGTAGCAACTCCGAAGCTCGTATTAGTAACTTGCTCTGCCAGATTTCCTTTTCTCTACACCTACATCCTGCATCTGCATCTGCATCTGCATCAAGCATCCCTGATACTTTGATAAGAACACACCAAAAAAAGACCGTAGGTATTTCTATACCCGCTCAGTAGTTGCCCAGAGTGTAACAGAAAAGTTGGCCTTTAAGCCTTTGGGTACAAAAATGAATACCTAGTCTAAGGATATGGTCTAAAAGTCTATAAAGTGACCCAATACCTTCGTCTCTTAAATTTTTAATGGCCAAGTTTTTTAATCCCCCAAGGCCGTCTATCATTTACACAATGCCGTCTGATTCTCCCGATACCCTAGAAGGGGTTATTCTCCGTGACTTCATTAGCTTGAAAGAGCGCATGAACCAGTTTGAGACTAAGGTCGACGAGCTTCATAGCCAGACCACAGTCCTCATAAGCACCGTCGACGCCAAAGACAACGCCATGGATACCAAGGTCAACACCATGGATACCAAGATCGACGCAATGAAAACCAAGATCGACGCAACGAAAGCCAAGATCGATACGATAGGAACCAAGGTCCATGCTATGGACAACAAGATCAATGCTCTGGACACCAGGATCGTTGATATGGAAGCCAAGATCGATGGCATTACCAGGCTCGTGGTCAAGATAACTGCTGTGCTTGTCTAACCCAACTTTGCTCCCAAGTATGTCTTTACTTTGATCTAGTAGATACGTTTCTCTAACAATTTTCTAGATGACACGGCCCACAGAAAGCTTAGATCTTGGGGTGGAATCAGGCTGAGCGTTATAGACACTAGTGGCTTGGTCATCGTGAGGCCGAGCAGACTCTCACCGTGTATCCAGCTTCAAGATATCAATACACGTTTTTGTAGAGCAATTCCAGATGTATCACTGTGTAACGAAAGAATTGATGATGCTCAAGAAATGATATGAATACCCTTTGAGACTATGCAAAATTACTACGATTAAATGTCTTAATTGAAGTATTTAGCTCAACATCAGTAGCTAAGCCCGGATGCTCGCTGAACCAATTTTCTGAACCCGGATACCAGGAATGCCTTTCAGCAGGCGCAAATTCGCGTTCTTACTCTTCCTGGTACGAGATCTTCCGCATCTCGCCCAGACGATGACGAGCCGAAGCCAAGGCATTCTCCAATTGGAGGATCTCGACCTATTTTGTTGGTGGCTTGTCAGTCACTGATCTTACATGAGAAAGCTAATCGGAACTTGACCGGATATAGTAACCGTTATACCCGCACAGTATACCCGCACAGGTCCGGGAATGACTTGTGAGGGAGGGTAGAGACGGGCAGGGGTATCGGAGATAGGAGTGGGGCGTAGGATGAGACATGAAGCGAAAGCGTTGGCAAACAAATGACGGAAAACAGTTTCTGAACTTACCTGCTGTTCCATCTCCCGCACCTTGAACTCGTGCGCGCCAAGCTTGGAGTAGTCTACCTGGTCTTCCTCTTGGCTGCGCTCCTTGATCAAACTCTGGACCTGGCGTACCAACGCTCGACAAGCTGCACCCACAGCCTTGCTGGCCTGCTCGAGCTTTTCTTGGCTCTTGGACATGAATCCTGCCTTGACTCTGCTTGCAGCCACGAGTTGGGCGGTGGAGGCAGCCACGTCGTTTGAGGCCACGATGAGCTGTTCTGGACTGTTACGCCCGGAGATGACACCATCTGCTGTCTCAATTAGAGTGTTGGTCGAAGACGCCACGGCCTTGGCAGCAGAAATGAGACCCTCCGTCCATCGGTTGTTCTTCTTGTAAAATGCGGTCCTGGATGTAGATCCACGTCCGGCCTGTACGATCTCCTGCTGTGTCACAGTGGCTGCCTGGATCAGTTGCGTAATGGCGTTGGTGATCGCCGTGGCCGCATCCAGGATCGAATCGTTTACCTTGAGCTCATAGGTTGAGTAACCATCACGAGGCTTGTTCCTGAGCTTGGCAAGTCGAGCTGCTGCTGCAGCGATGGCATCCGCGGCTTTGCTGAGTTCTGAATCAACGAGATCGCCCAAGTCTCCTTTCTTGTTGGCGAGCTGACCAAACCCTGGAGCGAATGTCTCAACCAATTTGTTGAGTTTCTGCAGGTTCATCTGAACATCGTTGTTACTGTTGATGACCACGTCAGTCTTCTGCAAGGGATCCATGCCTTCCAGCCGGAAGCTCTGGAGACCGCGGAGGAATTGGACCGCTGACATGGCAGGCTGTCGGGTTCCGTTCATGAGTGCATCGGTCTTCTTGTCATCCGTGGCCAGACGAGTGAGACCCTTGGTGTTACTGCACACGTCGGCAATAGCACCGGAGAAAACGTTGATAGCCTTGATGAGGTCGGCGTGTGTCGCATTGGGGCCATCAGCAATGAAGTTGTTGAAAGACGTAGCAAACTCCATAGCACTGGCTGATGCCTTTTCGATCTGTGACAGTACGTATGAGGGAGATGCGTTTTGGTTACCAGCTTGCATGTTGGAGTCCAACTCGTACAAAGCATCATCCACACGCGCAACGCCAGCCTGAAGAACCGAGTCAATAATATCGTTGATCTTGTCAAGGTTCGACATGATAAGCGCATCAATCTGTCCATCCAGAGCGTTGTCGGTATCGCCCTGGTTCATCTTGAGCTCGTTGAGCTCGATGAGTGTCTGATCCATGCCCGCCTTGTACACCTCGAGCTCCTCCTCCTTATCTCGGAGAAGCTGCTCGAGATCAGAGCTGCCATCCCGGAGGTTCATTTGAGCGTCCTCCAGCTGGCGGGACTTGTTGCGTAGCGCCTCCTCAAGATCAGCCATCTCACGGTTGTACTTGGCAAGCATTGTCGACAACTCGTTGCCCTTGCTGCGCTCGAGGTTATCGGCCTTGTCTTGAGCGAGTCGGAGCTCACGCTTGAGCTTTTCCACCTCGTCCTTGCTGCTACCAGACGCGCGGTCCTTGTCGTGAAGAGCGCGGTCACGCTCACGAATCATATCGGCCAATTCGAGGTTCTTCGTCTTAATCTCACGCTCGAGCTTCTCTCGTCGGTCAATAGCCTCTTGTGCGCTGGCAGCCTTGAGCTGAACGGCCTTGAATTTCTGTAGAAGATCGAGATGCTCATGTCGCAGCTGAGAGTAGAGCTTTGCTAACGCCTCGTATTTCGTCCTCCATGTGTTGACCTGCTCCTGTAGAGCTCGGATCTGGTCATCCTTGCTGTTCATCTGTTGACCAAGGCTGTTCTGGATATGCGATAGCTCACCCTCAAGAGCCTTGACTCGCTGGTCATATTGCTGCAGCATCAGCTGGTCACGCTCATACTGAGCCCGCGCGTTGAGGTTCTCGCGCTCCAGTTCTGCAAGCCGCCCCTGAGTCTGCCATTGCGCCTGCTGCGCCATGAGCGCCTCCTGCTCTCGCTGCTGCTGTTCCATGAGCTGTTGTTGTTGTTGCTCGAACTCGCGCTGCGCTTGCATCTGCGCTTGCTGTTGGGCCAAGAGAGCTTGCTGTTGCTGCTGCTCAAGAATGCGCTGCTGCTCTTCGTACTCTCGGTTTTGGCGATCCAGCTCGCTCTTCCAGAACTCATTCATCTCATCAGGGGCGTCATTCTTGGGCTCCGGCAGAGGAGATGGCTTCCGCTCAATCTCCTGTTTCGGTCGCGCGGGGAGGGCAGGGGCATCATCGTCTTCGGCCAACAGGTTTGGGGGGTCTTGTGGAAGCTTCGGTATGGTGATAAGGCTGGTGAGATATCGAAGGTTTGAGCACTCGTAATAGAACTTGACCAAACGATAATGCTGTGCGTTGTAGCGTTCACGAAGAGGTTCAAGAGCTTCGTCGTCGCCGGTCGCTGCAAATATGTTAGCCCTAAGATCATAAAGGGGGTGGTCAGTGAATCACTGACTTGAGTGCATTGCGCGGAGCATGCTTGTGATGAACTTGTAGATTCCGTAACTCTCCTGCACAAGGGGCACGAGAGCCGCAATGCGACACTCGTTATTTCCCACATTACGGAAGTGGGAGAAGATCAGCTTTTGGAACTGCTCAATCTTATCTTGCAGCACCATAAGATCGCTGATGGTCTCGTAGCCTTCATTGGGATCATTGATAGCCTTGAGACTGAGGTACTCCTCATATTCGAATGTTCCGTTGAACTCGGGGTGCTGATGGTGAAAGGAGAGCTTCGCAAGGAGGTAGTAAACGTATTCGCGGATCAGGGGCGCGTATCCGCGCATGCCTTCACCTCCTCCGCCCATACCACGGTTAAGGCTGTCGATCCAGGCGCGGTTCGCCATCGCTTCCTTCAGGGCGCTAGGGTGGCCTTCCTGGAGCACCTTGTGGATCGTAATGAGGGCCTTGAATGTCTGGACTTCATCGGCAAGGATCGGTTGACTGTTGGAACGTTCGATCAGTGAAAGTTGGCATGATAGAATGCGTGTAAGACATACACCTTGATGCCGGACCAGAAGGCCGCAGATGACCTATGGTCCCATGTATAGACGATGCATGCGCGAACATGTTTGCGCTTTGGAGAGATCTCTTCGGCATTCGTAGCTTTCTTAATGTTGATGGCGAGCTCTTGATCAGTCCTGCGCAAGATGATGGAGTCAGCTTGGTATTTCCAGAGCGTCGAGAAGTGTCACTAACTTGGTATGCTCAGTACCACGCACAGCAGCAGACATGTTTGCAATTGGTAGCGGATAAGCCCCGCGATGCTATTATTCGATGTGAAGGAAAGATATTTGCGCAGGTAGTCTTCGTTGCGAGCTCCGAATGTACTGTAGTAACCCCTGGAAATCACGAGACAATTTCCCCGTGAGGGCCGACGCCGCGCAAGCCAAATGAGCTAGGCAGAGTGTAAATGGTCGACAACGAGTAAAGACAGAGTAAGATTCGGGCGGCAATTGTTCGAAAGATCCCACAAGAATTCGAGGTCGTCGTCAGCCTTGACAAATTCGGGCGACTGTTGGGCGTGGCTCGTCTTGGCTGCGATTCGATGCCGTAGCTTCAGTGGCTGGGCCGCAGCCATGGAAGAGGCCCGGAGAGCGTCATATGGGGTACGTATTCTTGTTTTGTGGGGCGCAGTAGATTGTAGACGAGATTCCTTGAAAGAGAACTTCCATCCATTGAACAGACGGCAGTTGACAGATCTGTTTAAACAACTGTATAAGCAAACATATAAACAATTATATTCAGAACGGAGAATACTCAATATGATTGATAGGGGATTATGGATTACTCTCAGTACTGACGATATAACAATCATCGTTCCTCAAGTCAGAATGGTGCTTACATTGGATAGTAGCTTGGTGGTAATTTATTATGCATCAAACATACCTTCTCAGAACTTGAGAACCGCGATCCTGGCATCAAACACACATAGGACAGAGTTTGGAAAGTACTTGATTGATGGTGAGTCGCATTGAATCTGAACAATTGATCAACATAGTAGGATACTGGTGTTGGTGTTTGGGGTTACTGTGATGCGTGGTTCGCAAGATCGTGAACTAAATATATTCTCACAATTTGAGGTTAAAAATCAAGCTTTGGGCACGACATATGCTGCACTCAGGTTGAGTAATGGACATACTAGATAAGTAATGATGTGAGAACAGGCTCTCCTCAGCTTCCGAGATATGTATGGATTTCAGTGAGTAGGTCGAGCTTGAATTTGGGAAGTATGAGCGTGACAGTTAGTGTTCAAATGGCTCGAAACGTTGACTTGCGATGCATACGATTAGTCTACGTTCGCTTTATATCCTTCTCAGCCTTCATTACACCACACTGCCGGTAATGGTAGAAAGAATCTTATCCTTGCTTAGGATCGCGAGCATGACTCTATGCCCCATCTAGACTACTTAGATGTATAGGGTAACTGATGTTTATTCGGGTATGGAGGGGCACAAGTAGGTAAACATTTCCCACACGACACCAGGCGCTAGTAGTCGTGGGCCGTCAAGAAGCTAGGCATTATTCAATTGTCTAATTCGATTTAAAATTTTAGACAAGTGTTTGACCGAACATGGCGCCTAGAATGATGGGACAATTCACATGATAACCTGTAATTCTGATTGGCACAAATTCAAAGCACGCATATCAGAGAACATTGGGAGAAGCGTCAGTTCATTTTTACGCCAAGTCAACACCGAACCCCCTATACGGGCCGGACACAGTTCACCCGAGGTATCTTCAAGTACAGAGAAGAGGCATGCTTCAAACGATGTCTTTTTTTGGTCCTATGCCGTACAGACATCAAAAGGCAAGCCCTTGCCATGCAGATTTCTTTCCCATCCGGACGCAATACCCCAAGTAAAAAGAAGCAAGCACCACCAACCCCCGCAATATCTTTTCTTTTAGATCGTGGTCTCGTAGGGAAGAGGGGTAACAGTCATAGGGGGGTTGTCGGAGAATGACAGTGTGTGGGCCTCACGAGGTCCAGCGGGCTGACGCTTGACCTGGACGACGGTGCCGTTGGCCTTGGCCTCACGCTTGGCCTCGGCGTTAGCCTTGACACGCTTGAGGAAGTCCTCACGAGATCGGGACTGCTGGATGTGCTCGATTCGGACGTTGATTCGCTTCTCGATGTATCGGTGCTTGACCTGCTTGTAGATGATGACACCGACAGCGGACTTGGTGACGTTGTAGATGACACCAGTCTTTCCGTGGTAAACCTTGAAGGGCATACTGAAATCCATTGTTAGCCCTCCTGTTGCATTTCCCACAAGATTTCCCAAAAAGCGTCCAAGTTCCGCAATTTCGCGTATGTTTTATCGCATGTTGGTAAAAGGGCGTTGCTTACCCCTTCTGGACGGCACCGTTCGCCTTAATGTCGACGATATCTCCAACGCGGTACTGTCGGAGATAGGTGTTCAGGGCAATCATACCCTTCTTGCGGAAGTCCCGGCTGAAGGCATACTAAAATTTCACATCGTCAGTCTCATGCCGACGTCGTCGAAATTCGCAAATCGCTGGTTGAACATACGCGGGTGCCCGCTCTCTTTCCGTAGGAGTGACCCATCTCGAATCGTGTGATCTGCCGGTCGCGGGAGGGTTGGGGTTAGTAGTCGTGGGTTGGCGAAAGAGATGGTGAAGTCCGTCGCTTTGGTGTTCTGGATTTCTCGAGCGGCCTTGTGGGACGGCACCTCAGATTTTCCGAATTTTTTTCGGTAGGGCAAGGGCGACCCCACCGCACCTTCCATTTCTTAGGGTTCTCCTGCAGCTAGTGCACGTGATCTGCAACCCGCCAAATTTCCTTCGCACATTTTCCCTCTAAGAATTGGATCTCGTGAGAAAGTTCAACTCCCGCAGAACACCCAAGGAGCAAGTCAAGTAAGTGCTGCCACGAGAATATCTCAAGTTCTTCAATTAACAAAGACCTCAGGATGCCTCCCCGCGCCCACTCCAAGACCTCCCGTGTCCCCCGCCGACCCTTCGAGTCTGCCCGACTGTCAGTATCACCGGCCACTGAACAAGAGCTTGACTCTGTTTAAGTCGATTGTGAACCAAGACTGACCGATAATAATAGTGACTCCGAGCTTAAGCTCGTCGGCGAGTATGGCCTGCGCAATAAGCGTGAGGTCTGGCGAGTCGGTCTGACTCTGTCCAAGATCCGTCGTGCTGCCCGGTATGAGAGACCTTTGCACTTTTTGCCGCGCTGATCCATGATTTTCTAACATTTTCAACAGTCAGCTCCTTACTCTCGACGAGAAGGACCCCAAGCGTCTCTTCGAAGGTAACGCCCTCATTCGACGTCTCGTCCGTGTTGGTGTTCTTGACGAGTCCCGCATGAAGCTGGATTACGTCCTGGCCCTTAAGATTGAGGATTTCCTTGAGCGTCGTCTCCAGACCTGCGTCTGGAAGCTCGGTCTCGCCAAGTCTATCCACCACGCCCGTGTCCTGATCCGCCAGCGCCACATCCGAGTTGGAAAGCAGATCGTCAACGTTCCTTCTTTCATCGTCCGTCTCGACTCCCAGAAGCACATTGACTTCGCTCTTACCTCGCCCTTCGGTGGTGGCCGTCCCGGCCGTGTCCGCAGAAAGAAGGCCAAGGCCGCCGAGGGCGGTGAGGGTGGCGAGGACGAGGAGGACGAGGAGTAAATGCAATCAAAAATGCAAAAACGGTTCTCCCTGTCTAGGGCTCTTGGTGATGGGATACCACTTACGGGAAGGGGATTCTCTTCATAGCTTGCGGCGTTGGCCAGAGGATAAAAATGGAATGATTTCACCGGATAACGACAAACAAAACTTTCCCGGTGTCTCCCCAACTGTGTACATGAATCCCATGAAACATGAATCCAATCACGACATCCCCCCACTATCCTTGCTTACTGTGAACACTTCAATGTCGTCTGTGCCTTCGTAATAGTTGAGCACACGTAGTATTAAACGTAATTGTTTTAATGAACGCCTGGCTATGTCAAAAGCTCATCCTTGCCCAGCATCTTGGCCATAGGATCCTCTGTGGCTCGTCTCTTTTTCCTAAACTCCTCCATCTCCTCTTCCGTCACCCCATTCATCATTTCTTCTCTTGTACGCTTTTGCGGTTGCTCTTCTTTGTCCTTCTTATCCTCCTCAATCGCTTCTTCAGACTCTTCTTCCTTATCCTCAATCAGGTTTGCACCAGTGCGTTGACGTTCGGCTGCCTCCCATGCCAGCTTGCCATCGTCTCCCGTACAGTAGCTGTTCTTGATGAATGAGTGACAGCACGCGTAACCCCATTTGAAGTTGGACCACCAGCTGCCCCATACGGAAGTGTGGTTGTTGATGAGAACATCCTCGGCGTACTTCGACTTGACCTCCTTCTTGGGTGCACCCTTTATCAAACCAGCCTCGTCGTACTCGACAAATGTCTCGGACTCAGTCACAGCCATATTGCGCAAAGCAGCTGGCATAGCCTTTTGGTCTCCACCGTACTTGTCGAGAAGAAGCTTCTCTCGCTCCGCACGCTTTGCCTCAGCCTCTTCTCTCTCCTTCTTCCGGTAGAACTCTCCTGCCGTTGGGTTGGCTTGTAAGTGCTGGCTTGTGTCACCGGACTTCTCTTGAGCCTCCCATGCGTAGCGTTGAGCGTTCTCGAAAGCGCCGGCATCGCCAGACGATCGCATGAATCCCTCCTCCGCAAATACATCAGCCGCTTTGTCAGCTGTCGCACCAGCATCCACCAATGATCGTGTCTTGGGGTCATATTTCGCAGATTCCAAATCGAGGTTCAGGAGATACTTGGCTGTATCTTCTCGTATTCGTAGTTGACGAGTCGCTGTGCTCTGATGCTTGCTCATGTCGTTCTCTTCCGCGTACTTGTCACCCTCGTCCGCCTCCTCGTCTCCGTTTTCTCCCTTGGTGGCTTGTTTGCGCAACTCCTCCATTTGGTTGAACTCGTCCACTACATTGCGATATTCCTTCGCATCATAGCCGTTCCAACGATCACGTTTAGCGTCCCAACCCATCTTGACATCTTGTATCACTTCATCGGCTTGAATGTCCCTTCCCGTCCATTTGGCGCCTTTTGCGCGCGGCCGACTTAGGCAATCCTTCTTCTTGTGTGTCATAGCGCCGCAGTTCTCACAAGCGCCCTTTCGATACTTGGTAGCCGCTGGACCGGCCTTCCTGCCACGATCGTACCATTGAGATTTCTCATCTTTCTCCTCACGTCGCTGATGCTTGAGATAATCGTTGTCGTCGCCTTCTTCGCCAGCGTAGAATGGTCGCTTACTGATGAAGGATGGGATGTAGATGTTCTCTTCCTTCGACGCGGCACCCGCACCGGCGCCCGATGGTGGCGGTTTCGGAGGAGGAGCGGGCATGTTGAGAAGTGCACAAAGCTATCCCTGATCGGCTGAGGCTGAAAAATAAAATGCGATCAAATACGAGATAACAGAAGATGGTCAGGCGGCAATAGTTTAGTGGTTGCAGATCGCGGAACTCTGGAATCAGAAAGTTGTTTAGATAAGCACTTATCTACACGTGATCGCGCGCGTCTGGAGATGGCTGGCAGGGATGGCAAAGCGCGTCTCAATGGACAATAGTCCCAAATACCATTAAAGTGAATTTAGACGTACTAAAACTTGTTATTCCAGCAATGCTTGGTTATTCTACTCCATGAAAGCTTTTTCTGAGCCCCTGATGGATTCGAGCCTTAGAGAATATGGACTTGTTCCGGGTCAGACTGAATTGTATCGACCACTATCAAGCAACGCCGACACAATACGACCCTCAGCTTCGTAACGATATACGCCCTTCTCAGATCTCCAAGGGTCCTAAAGTCCCTATTGTTCGTATTTTCGGAGCCACTGAAACGGGTCAAAAAGTATGCGCTCATATTCATGGCGCGTTCCCGTACTTGTACGTGGAATACGAAGGAGGCCTGTCTCCCGATGAAGGTTCGTTGAATGTCACCTTCAAAACATGGGTAGATAAATTACTGACGTGTTCCAGTCGGTGCTTACATTTACCGTTTCCATCTCTCTATCGACCATGCCCTTGCTGTTAGCTACCGTAGAGACCAGAAGAACGAGAATGCGAAGTTCGTGGCAAGGATTACTCTTGTCAAGGGTATTCCCTTCTATGGCTTTCACGTGGGGTACCGGTTCTTCTTGAAAATCTACATGTTAAATCCCATCGTTATGACTCGATTGGCGGATCTTCTTCAGCAAGGTGTCATCATGAAGCACAAGTTCCAGCCGTACGAAGCACATCTACAATTCCTGCTTCAATTTATGACGGACTTTAATTTGTATGGTTGCGATTTTCTGGAGTCATCCAGTACAGGGTTCCGATCCCCGGTTCCTGAATACGACGAGGAAACAGATTCTTCGCACATTTGGCACAGCCAATCTATCCCTCCAGAGGACATTACCGAAGAAACTGCACTCCCTCGGAGCAGTCACTGCTCAATCGAAGTCGATATATGTGTCCAGGATATAAACAACAGACACAAGGTCAAGGAAAGGCCACTTCATCATGACTTTACCGAGCGAACCAATCCCCTCCCCTTGGACATTAAGCTTGTCTACAGTATGGCTGGTCTGTGGAAAGATGAGACAAAAAGGCGTAAACGGAAAATGCAAGATCCCAGTGAAGGTAGCAGTCCGTTTCCGCCAGAAGTTCTTGTATCAATGTCGGCTAATCCACGCGACTCACAGCCGCAGGGCTGGATACACGAGGAGGAGTACCGGGCTGAGATTCAGAAGCTCATCTCAGAGGAGAAATTATCCATCGACGGAGAGGAGCTTACTTTTGAAACATTTGCGAAGCCTCACCCCTATGAAGAGCACATCAGAACTACACTGGAGTCGGTTGAGGACCTTTTCCCGTCAAAACTCGCACCAGCTTTAGGATTGCCCATAGGTGTGCAACCTGACCAGGATCTGAAAAGCAGCATTATAGTTGATGAGGGCAAAGTGCGGCAAGTTGGAGAGGCCCATGACGATCTTTTCCCTAACGATTCTGATGAAGAAACCATCACAGTATTAGTGGCAATGGAGAAAGCTGCCGCAAAAGGGGCTCGTGGTTCTACAAATCAATTGCCAGAAGAAGACATGAAACAGGCGGCAGCGCTCGATACCGACCTCGGTGAGTTAGGTCAGAAGTCTTTCTGGTCGTCGACACTTGGCGTCTGTCGAAGTGGCCTGGCCTCTGGCGAGTTGCCCAAGATTCCCATGATCCAAGCGTTACTTGATTATGCGGAGGATGAAGGGTTAGTCGGACGTACATCTGATGCTCCAAAATTCACTTCGTCCAGTTCAACACAACTTAAGCGACCAATGACCAGCTTTCCATCAATTCCAACGTCCAGCAAGAAGCTCAAGCCTGACGAGCCATCAATGATCGATGAGGACGAGATGGACTTGGTCCCCGTTCCTTCAACAGACCTCAACAAGGCGCCCACGCCATCTTTCAAAGGATCTTCCATTCTCAAAGGTCCTTCTTCCCACAACAAAAGCGTTGGCTCTGTCCTGAAAGGCGCCACCGGGTCCAATCAGAAACTGAACTTCCCTACTGTTAAAGACCAGAATGATCCTAACACAAAACTCCGTCTCAGCCAAATGAGTCAAAAGTCAGCCTCGCAACAAACCGATGATGGCCGCCACACCAAGCATGTCTCATTCGATCCCGGTAGCTTTCTGCTCGCTGACGCAAGGCATTCCCAAATGACTCTATCATCGTCTTTGAAATCATCTGGGGCACATGAAGAGGAGAACGATAGTCAACAGTCTAAGATCCAACGAGCTATGGGCAAATTCGCCAGTGCGCAGGTGCATTTGCTGTCATCTCTACCTCCGTCCGCTGCTTCCGTGGGTTTGTCTATGAAAGAACACATGCTCCCTGATGTTCTATACCAAGATGCATATTACAGCAAGGAGAGAGACGTGCCTGGCCGAACACGCGAGTACGCCGGGAGAGAATTTCGGTTGGAAGGTAATACTTTACCGTTTCTTCCTGAATTCGATCCAACAGCTACATCACCTGCCAATTGCGGCCTAAAACATGAATCCCTTGATAAGGCCACCGCCGAACTCCAGTATGAACGACAAGGCAAGGAGTGCTCCTGGAGAAGTTGGGAATTTGCAAGTCCCCCACCCACATACAAGCAAGTCGAGGATTGGTGGAACGAGCAGGAGCGCAAAGTCAATACGCCTGACGGGTCTAAACTTCCATCTACTCCTAGACATTGTCACTCTCAAATCGAGGGACCAACACCAAAGAATAAGCATGGCTTTAAGTACACACCAGGCAAGAAAGTGACAAGTGTGAAACACGAGGTCCAATACATGAGTACGATGAGCCTGGAAGTTCACGTGAATACCAGAGGAAATTTCGTGCCAAACCCAGAAGAAGATGAAGTTCAGTGTGTTTTCTGGGCAATCAAATCTGACGGAAATTCCGCTGGCAACCAAACCCCAGCGGAGGCTGTCCAAACGGGGATTCTGCTGCTGTCTAATGATGCCGAGTTTACGCAGCGTGTTCAGCGCCAGACATCTGCTGATGTCATTGAGGAGACTTCTGAACTGGATCTTATGGTTCGTATGGTGGAAATAGTGAGGAATCACGATCCTGACATCTTGACTGGCTACGAAGTGCATGGCAGCTCATGGGGTTATCTGATCGAGAGAGCACGATTGAAATACGACTACAACCTCTGCGATGAATTTTCTCGTATGAAAACAGAGTCGCATGGCAGATTCGGTAAGGAAAACGACCGGTGGGGTTTTAATACCACATCTACGATTCGCGTCACAGGTCGACATATGGTTAATATCTGGCGGGCAATGCGAGGGGAGCTGAACCTTCTTCAATACACGATGGAGAACGTTGTATGGCATTTGCTCCATAAGCGGATACCCCATTACGCTTGGAAATCATTGACAGGTTGGTACAAGAGTGGCAAGCATCGAGAGCTCAGCAGGATGTTGAAATACTACCAGAATCGCACGAAACTCGACATCGAGATACTGGACGCCAACGAACTGGTCGCCAGAACTAGTGAGCAAGCTCGGCTTCTTGGTGTAGACTTCTTCTCAGTTTTCTCACGAGGATCGCAATTCAAGGTCGAATCGATCATGTTCAGGATCGCTAAGCCAGAGAACTTTCTTCTGGTGTCGCCCACTCGCAAGCAAGTCGGTGGTCAGAACGCCCTCGAGTGTTTGCCACTGGTCATGGAACCACAGAGCGCCTTCTACAACAGTCCTCTCCTAGTCCTTGACTTTCAGAGTCTATACCCCAGTGTGATGATCGCCTACAACTATTGTTATTCGACCTTCCTGGGTCGTGTCAGTAACTGGAGAGGCACGAGCAAGATGGGTTTTACAGAGTACAAACGTCAGCAAGGTCTTCTCACACTTTTGAAAGACTACATCAATATCGCACCAAATGGCATGATGTATGCAAAGACGGAAATTCGCAAGTCATTACTTGCCAAGATGCTGACTGAGATCCTGGAAACTCGAGTTATGGTGAAGAGTGGTATGAAACAAGACAAAGACGACAAAACTCTCCAACAGCTTCTCAACAATCGACAGCTTGCTCTCAAGTTGCTCGCCAACGTCACCTATGGCTATACTTCAGCTTCGTTCTCTGGCCGTATGCCCTGTTCAGAGATTGCGGACAGCATCGTGCAAACTGGTCGAGAGACTCTTGAAAGAGCCATCGCCTACATCCACTCGGTCGAAAAATGGGGTGCAGAGGTCGTATACGGCGATACCGATAGTCTGTTCATTTACTTGAAAGGCCGAACCAAAGATGAAGCATTCGACATCGGCAACGAGATTTCTAAGGCGATCACAGAGATGAACCCACGACCAATCAAACTCAAGTTTGAGAAGGTCTATCACCCATGCGTTCTCCTTGCCAAAAAGAGATACGTCGGTTACAAATACGAAAGTAAGGACCAGGTGAAGCCTGAGTTTGACGCGAAGGGAATTGAGACTGTCCGCCGTGACGGTACACCTGCGGAGCAGAAGATCGAGGAGAAGGCTCTCCGTCTACTATTCGAGACGGCAGATCTGAGTCAAGTCAAGGAGTACTTCCAAAAGCAATGTCACAAGATCATGCGCAATAACGTTTCGGTTCAAGACTTTTGCTTCGCCAAGGAAGTTCGTCTAGGCACATACTCTGATAAAGGCGCACCGCCTGCTGGAGCCCTCATCAGCACCAAGCGTATGCTTCAGGATGCTCGCGCAGAACCACAGTATGGCGAGAGAGTTCCTTACGTTGTCATTACTGGTGCTCCAGGAGCTCGACTTATCGATCGATGTGTTGCCCCCGAAGAGCTTCTCGACAACCCACATTGGAAGCTGGATGCTGAATACTACATCTCCAAGAACCTCATACCTCCTCTTGAGCGTATCTTCAACCTTGTAGGTGCAAATGTGCGGCAGTGGTATGATGAGATGCCAAAGGTGCAGCGAGTTCACCATGCAACAACACTCGGGAACAAGAAAGCGACTCTCGAATCGTACATGAAGTCCACACACTGTCTCGTCTGCAGCGTCAAATTCTCTCAGGAAGACAATCCTCTTTGCCCAGTCTGCCGCACAAATATTCCTGCGGCATTGCTTGCACTTCAAACACGACTGACAACCGAGGAGCGACGCTTACAGGAAGTACTCTCGCTTTGCCGTAGTTGCTCTGGTATTGGACCAGTGGAGGATGTTCAGTGCGATAGTAAGGATTGTCCTGTGTTTTGGACACGCATGAGACAGGTCAGTAAGACAAGAGGGGTGCATAATACAAGCCAGCCTGTGATTCAATCGCTGGTAGAGGATGTCGAGAAATTATCGCTGGATTGGTGAGAAATTGACGGTCGGGTAAACAATCATGTTATTTATGAGTTGGCTTTTGTGTTTTCCCATTTGCATTGCGAGGCGAACTGGATAGCATTGGCTTGGTTAAGGATTTCCTGAGACATGAGAGCTACCCTGTAGAATTATATACATCCTTTCACTTCACTATTATCCAGCAAGGAGAAAGCTGTCGTGACCGGTTCTACGTTGTAGTGTTAGACTAACAAGCCAGTCATAATTGATCATATATACGGTTTATACAGCACATCGTTGTGAACTTACTTTTTGTGAGGTAAATGTGTTTGTTATTTTTGGTGATGACACCGATATCCACGTTGCACAGATTATACTACTAGATCGCCAGGCATGTAACACTTCACGCCTAAGAAAATAAGATCGTATATTCAGAATCCTTTCACTCTTGTCCGCAGTCGGACTTGCAATCCAATGCAGAATCATTGACGATCAGTTCACCTTGACAGGGTTTGTGACCGATTTCCAGACGTACCGCTCGACCGTATCGCGGCCCCACCTCTACCTCGTCCGAACTTTGTGGGGCCGATTGAAGACTTGTTTGTCAATCAGCGGGCGTTTGTTGTCTTGGATGTTTGACTCATGGGTAATGAAAATATTGATATCGATAGGAAGGAAATTGAATCGCGCTAAACAAATTGGTGTAACTACATATATCGTCACTGAATTCTTGGCTGAGTCTCTGAGTTTGCAGGTCCCTAGAGAAATCTGTGTCAGGAACCAGTCAAGGAACCAACGAGAACTCTCCGGCAGCATTTGTTGAAACATGAAATTGATTATCAATGGCATGCGTCAGAGACTCCCTAAGATGTAAGAAATCACATGTCTCGCACAGCTACAGCTCCCTAGCACAGAGCTTGACACCAATCCACAAATAGAATCAGGTACAATTCAAATCAGACAATCACTGACATGTGAAGCAGACCGAGATCGAGAGTAAAGCTTAACGATCTAGATCAGGAACCAGGTCTTCCTGGCCGGGATGACTTGGGTTGCGCGGCGCCTCCACATTCCCAAAGACCAGAGCCAGCCAGCCACATGGCACAGCTGACTCTGGCGCAATTGGCCGGAGCAAAAAGACGAGAAGGGGGTCGTACAGGAGAACAGAAAGAGGGGGTTGAGCTGAGCGAGACTACTCTACTGTAGGTTTGGCTGGGCTGGGCTGCAATGCGTTGCCAGCGAGCCCTCTCTGATAATGCGCGGTGTGAGGTGTACCTACCACCCATCCATCCACCGATGTGTTGTACAGTAGACTCGGCTCCAATGTGGAGCAATGGTATCAAGTACGTATTTTGGCTAGATGAAACACGAGCCCTACCATTGCCATTGGGGGTAAGCACGGTCAGAAGGTTTGCGTTGTCAGCAAAAGTCTTGTGAAAGCCGGAGAGGCAGATAGGCAAGGCAATGGTTGCCACAGCTTTCTGAGCATCATTAAATGATAGCAAAGGCTATTGTTTTGGTGCAGGTTCAGGTAGTTTTGGTCTATAGTGTGCCTGAGCGTTAACCAGAAAGATGGCAAAAACTAGCCTCGAGCCCCAATCAAAGATTCTGGATAACAACCAACCCAAGCTAGAACGTTGAAGGGGCCGAACCGCAGTGGAGGTCGCCCTTGCAGTGTGAAAGGTTGGAGGCGTTCCGTTTGGTGAATGGTACACACACACACTGCTAATCATGTAGATCGAGTGGCCAATATCGATGATGATCTGAGGCCAGGATGCGACATTGACATTGACAAGCTTGACAACCAGGTACGCGCCAAAGAGGCACAGCGTCAAGGGAGGGGAAGCGAAGGCTGTTGTGTCAAACAGATCCGGTATTAAATTGATGTTGTGTGCCTGTACTCTGTATCCAAAATCACATCTTCCATACCGCAGTAAGTGTCAGACAGATACTGACATTGTCCAACAAGTATGACCTAACCCTGTACAAAGGGTCTTCTGAATTTTCTTTGCATTGAACCAGCCCCGTGCTGTCGGTCCCCTGCCCCTGTCTGCACGGCAATTCAACCAAGAGAAGTGTCCAGCATGAATCTCCGAGGGATGGCCGCAGAGAGACCGCCGAAGTGCAGTTACAAGAAAACGTATCAGAGCCTGAAACAACGGACACTGACACGTACTGTACACGTAGCCTAGTGTACTCTTTACCATGATAACAGTGTGACGAATGAATGCTTTTATGCCGCAACAGAATCTGGTTGATTTCTTAGAACAAGCACCGTCCGTGTGCCCGTCCACTGGCCCTCCCGGCGGTCCGATCTCTGCCGCAACGCCCCGTCCCCTGTAAATTCCTAGGTACCTACCTAAGCAGCAGAAGCAAACAAGCAAGTGAATTGAGGGCGAGTCGAGTGAGGCATGACAAATGATGCTGGGAGGCTGAGACAGTGGAATGTTTGCAATATCGAATCAGACAAGCAACGGGACGTCGCTACAAGCTGTCTTCATTTCACCATATCATGGTGTATGGCCTGTGTAAGACCAAGAATATCACTGCAAGACACTCTCCAATTGAGGAAATGTCCTCTTACCTCGGAAAGGTAATCGCATCCGTTTCCAGCCATTCCTTCCATGTTGTGGGAGAAGAAATCCGGGGGACCAGGGGGCCACATTCAGCCAAATTGGAAAAGAAATACAGTTCAGTTCAGTACAGGTACTGCATATGGACTTTGTTCAGAGGGGTTCACACCAAAAGCTTTACTACATACAAGCTAAGATGCGATATCTGGACATGAGACTCCGACTAAGATAATTGACTTCAGCTAGGTAATGAGTACTGGACAATAACATCAAGCGAAATTGATGCTCATCTGGTCCACGACTCCGAATGCCCTTGTTAGGCCTAGGGTCTGTTTTTTTGGCAACTAATTAGCATGGAGTCTCTCGCGTGCAAAATCATGGATATTTCTCCCGAGTGATGGCCAAATCCAGTCCATTCATGGACGTGCTGTAAGGCGAACAGCCCGCCGGTAATAAGTGCTTTCAGTGGATGTTTTAGCAGGCCATCATTGGGTGTGGGCGGCACCTGGCAGGTACCCCTCTCCACACCTTCCCTGGTCTTTTCACGGCACGCGCACCTGCTCCCCCCTCCCCGGCGTCTGGGCAGCAACCTAGTACCTACACTACTGACTTGGGTGGGTAACAGAAAAGTTGACTTCCAAGTCGGGAGTACACAAATAAATGGCCCAGATGGTCACTAACGAGTGGCACAGAATGACTTCCTAATTTAGTCTGCTATAACTCCACTAGCCAAGTTTTCTGATCGCCTAAAGAACACCTACTACCTAAGCAGGCAATGGAAGGACGAATACTTTTGGTGTGGCAGGTACTGACCCGAACTGGGCTTTGGCGCAGGAACGAATCATCAATGTCACCGTCTTTTCTAATGTACCTGCCCAAGGTAAGGTAAATTGCTCTTGCCTCGTTTGACTCATTTCCATAACTCGCCATCTCATCTCTCCACCTTGTATTTTATTTCATTGTCTCCTCTTTCCAATTTCATGTCAATTCTGCTATTACCTACTTAACATTACTTTATTTCGCGTCTCCCGGGCTTATCATTACACAGTACACCCTAACGCAAGGTGTTACCCTCCCACTCCCACTACAACCTTCTTCGATAAAGGGTCCCTGTGCCTTGTGCTTGGCGGGTCCCGTCTGCGTCATACTAGATTTCGAACTCGCTCAACATCCCTTGAATTTGGTCTCGGATCTGGTCTCACTCGCCCTCGACAGTATATCTAGGCAAAGCAAAAAGAGAATAACTTGGCTCGGTCCTCCTTATCACCTTGCTCGACGTTGCCAACCCATATTTCAAGCTTCCTAACGACTCAATCGCCCAGTAGCGCCTGCACCCATATCAAGTTTTTAGGAAACTGACTAGAACAACTTCAAACGCCCTATGCCTTCCTAACAAAAAATCGATCCCCCACTGCTCCTCCGATTTATTCCACGCTCCACTGCGACCGACCTTCTACGAGCCTTCCATGATTATGGCTGCGAGATTCACGCCCGAGGCTTTTCTGCCATCGGGCGCCTACGACTCTGATGCTGTTCTTTCCCTCAACAGCCATCTTCCGTATCGCAGTACTTCCAGTATTCCGTCTCCGCCCAACTCTTATCCTCGAGCCGGAACCCTTCGTCATCCATATCCACAACACTATCTCGACCCATGTCAATCGCATAACCAAGATTATAGCCAGAGTCAATCTCAACGCGGCCGAATTCTTCCCGCGAGTGCTCTACCACTTCATCACAACGACTTATCTCCTCTCTCGTTGGACTCCTTACGGGCAGCTCAGTCTGTTCCGCCAAACCATCGACAATACCCACGGCAGGCCGATTCTTTCAATACTCTTGACGGCCGCCCTGCGACGGTAT
Organism: Fusarium nelsonii; assembly: GCA_014898925.1. Classification (NCBI taxonomy): domain Eukaryota; kingdom Fungi; phylum Ascomycota; class Sordariomycetes; order Hypocreales; family Nectriaceae; genus Fusarium; species Fusarium nelsonii. Next base: position 66,613 of record JAAVUC010000141.1, on the reverse strand, counting down.
CTCCTACACAAGGAGGCCCACCTCCTGCACACGCATACCGCTTGCCAGCTTCATCCACAGCTCCTCTACCCAACGTTGCCTCGTCTTCTGGGCTCGTTGGTGCATCTCTTTCAAGATCCGTTTCTGCAGACGCCGTGGCTGCTTCTCAGTCTTCGCTGCATGTGGTGCAGCGCCTCATGCAGCAAAACCAATCAATTCGTGAAGCTTGGGAAGCAGAACGGAATCATCTTGAAGCCAATCGTCGACGTGTCGAGGAGGTTTACCAAGAAGAACGGATCATCATGGACGAGATTCGAGAGAGCTGGGAGGTTGAGAAAGAGGGCTTGAACCGAGAAATCGAAGAACTCAAAAAACAAGTTCATCGACTTGAAGGAGAAAACAGTGCACTCAAGGCTGTTACAGCGCAGAGCATCCAGGTTACAGGCGTGGTTTCGCCTCTGGCGAGTCAGCGTGGTGGTAGCGGTGAGGGCTCTTTGGACAGTTCCTACTTCCCTGCTCCACAGGGACGACTCGTGTCAAGGGCACAAAATCCAACCATCCCAGTCGGTGTTTCTATGACCGATGCGTCATCGCTTCCGCCCGGCCTTGATGGTGCCTCTCGACGATCTCACTATTTCTCATCAAGTAGTGCTCGCATGTCTCCCACAACACAACCCGAATCATCACCTTTCGTCCCTCTCGATCCCAGGATGCAGACACAGAATCCAGTAGCCAAAGACTTTCTTCCGTCACCAACAGAGGACGTAGCCACGCCTGTGCCAATCATCGATGTGCAGGAAATTGACCCCAAGCTGGAAGGTATCCCGATCAAAGCCACTGCGGTTCAGAAGTCCACATTCGCCGCGGGTGCATCTCCTCATGAAAACCCAACCTCTCCGGCGACATCTCCACCTGGGCCTGCCGCCCAAAGTCCGGAGCAGTCTCGACGACCAACGAACATGCGCGGTTCGTCCAAGGAATACACGTTACAAGCTCTCTCCGCCGTAGAGTCTCGCCGGCTCACAATGCACGCTGGCCATACGCCAAATCATTCTTTATCAGTGTTCCCCAAAGTCAACCCCACTGACCCAGCTTCCATTTTGGGAGAAGGTGCCACACCAACTGTTGAAAAGGTTATCGATCTCGGTGTAGCAGCTGCCGCTGCAGAAGAAGAGAAAAAAGACACTCTGTCTCTACCAGTACCAACCGACAGGCGCGACTCCAAAGTGTCGTTTGTCTCAATTACCGAAGACTTGGACCCAAATGCTCTAGATGTCATGATGGAACCTAGTGATGGTGATAAACCACTCAAAGGGCCCCTCATGCTGAGGAACATGCCCGCCAAAGACGAGCTCTTCTGGGAAGAGGTGCACAAGAAACTGGAGCCTATCAGTCAAGGGCAGAACGCTCTTCCAGCTGTCATGCAATCTCAGGAATTAGAGCCCATCGCTGGTCCTTCTGGCTCGAATATTCCAGCACATGGGTTGAAACAGGATGGTCCCATTGGAGGGGACGGATCTGCCGATGCCCGAGCGGACGCTGATGATAGTGATGGTGAAGGCGGTGGTAAGGCCATCGAAGTTGATGTTCCGTTGAAATTGAAGAGTACCTCCAATTTCGGCGCTCCCTTTGGTGCCATGTAGGGCAACACCAGAACAGATACAGGGGGTCGACTCTCGACAACGTCTCATCGAACATCAGATCAGTCATCGGATGTTCCCGTACGACCACCCACCACCACACCTATAGAGGATGATTCAGCACCACATAGTCGAGGCCATACTCACGATGATGAAGTAATTACGCCCTGAATGCTTTTCAAGCTATCTTCAACGCACGCAATGATTTACATGCAACACGAACGATGCATACGACTGTCGATTTTTCGAATTGTCTCTTCACCTTGGTTTAGGTTTCTGGCCAGGTTCAACGGCAAGCGAGCGCACATGCGATTTTGTGGGACATGGGATAAAAAGGGATGCGCATACTATAGAATAGGAGTACCGGGGACTGGTTACCAGACCTTTTGCGTTTGTTATTTGGGAATCATGGGTTTCTGCAACATTATAGGAGCAGCAGCGGTAAACAGTAACGCGTTTACGAACTTACGACAGGAAGGCAGGCTCATTTGGAATTGTTTATGCAAATCGGAGCAAGGAAGGAAAACTATGTTTGAATACCCGGTACACAGAAGGAAGCTGATCTGGGCCACGAATTGATCAACCTGAAAAGCAGAAAAGAGGATTTTTTGGGGGGGGGGGATAGTTGGGTTCGACCTAGTTTCATGGGTGGATAGGAAGGCTCAAAGCCTGTGGCAATAGGTGTTGAAGATTACGTTCATCAGTAAATATTGATTCGAGATTTCCAAGTAGCAGAAGCGTGCAGTAATACAGCATATGCCATGCCACATGAACTGATATATTGCGAATATGTAGGTCTTCTAATGCAGTCGTAAGAAAACCAATAATGTTTACGGGCTATCTTCAAACGCATCGGGTTATGTTGGTAAACATTGCTACATTTGCTAGTTGTGCAAAGGAGAGATCTACAATATCTGACAATAACAGCCGCTGTAGAAGGACAGAGCGTAATGAACATGTGTGGTAAAGAAACAAAACACCTTGACGCCAGTCCCCCTGATATAGTTCTCCCAAATACACTCTTTTATGCCGGTATGTTGATCTTCTTTAAAGTCTGACCACAGCCATGCACTTTAGACGCCCATAGTGAAATCGTGCTCGATGCCAGGTGTCACACTGGCCATAAACTAAACACATGTTAGCATGAGGATATTCTCGTCGGTTTAGGAGTAAACATACCTTGAGGAATACAACCAAGTACTGATCCACCCGGATAGCAACCTCGTTGTCGTCAATCTCAGCTTCCTGTACCTCCTCCCACTCGTCCTTGTCAGCTGCCTCTTGGGCACCCTTGACATCTAGCTTTCCAATCTCATCGACCAAGCCCTCCATTCCCGCAGGTGCCTGACTGCTGTCGGCGTTGCCGGCACGGAGCTTCTCACGGCGCAGACGGAGTGCGGCATCGGCGCGGTCAAGTAATGTCTTCATGACAGATGCATGCTTGCAGGGGTGCACTGAGGCCATCTTGATGTTGTTGGCGAAGAAGGGGAAGTCTTCGAGTGTCACTGTCTTGTCCTTGTAGTCACCGACAATGTCCTCTGTCATGTCAGTGGGGGGAAGAGGCTGGCCGTTGACGAGATAGCCTGAGAGATACAGACGGGGTGTTCTGTAGTATGGGGAGTACATGATGTACAGTGTGTATGTGCGGTGAGCGCTGATACTGTTAGCGGATATCCTTATGACTATGACTGGAGTCTGGTATACCTGTTCTTGGAATCGGCGCCAGAATCCCGGATGATAGCTTCATCATCGTCTTCATCCTCCATATCAGGAATCTCATCATCCTCGACAACCTCTCTGTCACCGACATTTCCTGAATCATCCACCGTCCTCACTTCCTTGACCTTCAGCGGCTGCGAGCTAGCCAACCCACCAGTCCTCAACCAGCCATCTTCATCATCGCCCGCATTGCCCTTGAAGTCCTCACCGTCGTTAACAAGAGCTTCTTCATGGCCCGCATCGCCGGCAAAGTCGTCGTTGAGACGGCGATGGCAGGGAACGTTGCGTGTGACGAGGAACTGCTTGCCAGGAGGCAGGTGGCTGACTCGGCGCTCGGGGGAGTCGGCGTCGCCCCAGGACCAGGTTGGGAACTTGTAGACGAGATAGTCGCCCGCAGCGACGAACTCTTCGGGAGTGATTTGACCGGTCTGTCGGAAGGTTGACTTATGGGATACGGGCGTGTAGCGATCCCGGAGGGTGTTGACTGTAGAGTAGAGAAAATTCATGATGGCTCCAGTGCCGGTATCTTCGGCTCGGGGTCCACGGTTGTTTCTTGACTCTTGGATGAACTGAAAGAAATAGGTTCCGTTGAAGATCGTATCTTGTGCTGCTTCAAGTAAGCGGGGTTGAGTTTCTGTACAAGCTTGCGATATGCAAAGTGTAGAAAAGTCAGTGGTAGTTTGGGTTGCAGCGAGAAGAACTCTGTCTTTTCGTCACGTCTGCCTTAGAAGAAGAAGAAGAAGAAGGTGGATGACTGATAAAGACCAGGCACGACAAACAACAGGTGAAGGTACCTTGCTTGCCTGAGTAATGCGAGCCATTCACTGTCACTGGTGAGGCGATCACATGAAGGTGGAGGTGTGCCTGCCTGGACCCCTCATTGGCTGTGACGTGGGGGTTGACCAGTGGAAACAGCTTAAGCTTCGATTGGGTGGGTCTTGCAGCGGTCTTATCTTATCAGGATGCACGTCATCTCCAGAGAGCTGTATTCACGTGCATCCCTTGAGCCTCTCTTATCAAGTCTGGTGCTTGAGTCACGAGAAGCAGAAAAGGATCACCATAAACCGTTTTATAAGTACATACTGATCAAGTGCTATGTTTATATTATCTTGAAATTATTCTGGTATCTTCATTGTCATGATTACAAAAGTCGCCCAAGCTATCCTAAAATCTTTTGTTATTCCTTATGCTTTAGTATAGTGGCAGGGTTGGTGTTATAAGTCTATAAACTCCCCTTTTTGTGTTCTCATTCTTCGGCTGCCTCCTCCTCTGCCTCCTTCTTCTTTTTCTCTTCACGCTCTTTCTTCTTCTCTAATAGTTTCTTCAGCTTCTTGGCTGAATTGAACACTCCGTTTGTGCTAGCTCCACATGATGCACAGGTCGGGTCCTTTCTGTATCTCTTCAGAGCACATGGCTCGCAGAAATAGTGTCCACACCTCGTCACAATCGGTTCCCTATATGGACCCTCACAGATGATACATGCGAATGGGATCTTCTCCAGCATCGCTATCTCCGCCTCATCCTCTGGGGCTTGCTCCTTCTTATCACGGTTGGCGCTCGCAATGATGGTACCGCCCAAGTTCTTCTTGCCCTTTGTAACTTCTTCCCATTCCTTGTCAAGCTGCCAGCCTTGTTTGACGTCTGTTCGGTCGTGCAAGAAAATACAACTATCGCCAAAGCCACAGTGGCCAGTCTTTTTGTAATCTTTGCAGATATCAGGCTTGAAGTCCATGACAGTGATGGTTCGAATATTTGTGGGGGCCTTGACAGGTCCTTTCGCTCTTTGAGGCGCATCGGGGTTCTTCTGAATGAAAGATGTCTGATTCGCAAGCCCTTTATAGGTTCCATCTGGTTGTGAGTCCTTGGTGGAAGCTCTTGTTGAACCTAGGAGATTCTTTGCTGAGAGGTCATCATTGCCTTCGTCGTACCAGTTGCTATGCTTTGTCGCGTCGTTCGTACTTGTGATGGGTACGCTGCGGTCTGCCGAGTAAACCGTAGCTGAAAAGTCCTTCTTCCCTGATGCCAGATCCTTGGAAGATGCTGTGACGGTAGGGGTCTTCTTGCGCCGCTTGACGCGCTGGCCAGACTCATCCTCTGATGAAGAGTAATCGCTGTCGTCGCTATCGGCTGGAGGTGGTGTCGCAGGGCGCTTTCGAAGGTTTGCTTTGCCTTTTGCGCCTCGTTTCTTGAATACGGCGACGGGCGCTTGAGGTTCTGTAGTTGAGTCTGCCATTTTTTGTGAGTTTTGATGGCCAATGTGAGATGAACGAGTGTTGATTGAAAATGCGACTGTTGGCGATTGGAAATCAAACTTTCTAAACTCCAGAATGGAGGAATCTAGAAATGGTCATGTGACCGCGCGTAGCTTTGGTGTCTACGGTACTAATATGAGTGTCGACCCAAAACTTACTTCCTTATGACAATCTATAGTATAGAACCATCTCAAGCTTATGTAGATCCAGTCTGACGAATGATCATCTTCCTGTAATTCGGTTGGCTTGGCAATTGTTGTGTATGAATATCGTAACCTGGAACAAGGCATCCAAAAGCAGCATTTCGACAGATGGGCCATAATAAAAGCCATATGTTTGTGATCTTCTCAAATCGTTCCATATCATGCTTAAATCTCCATTTCCTTATCAAAGCTCTAAGAAAGTGATCTCCATTAAAAATAAGCTTCTAGGCGTCTCTTCAGCCCTGATGACTATCTCTCCAGGACCCGATAAAGAGATGCTCAACAAGAATACTCGGATCTCCCTTCCCATGAGTATTCTCATGCGGCAGCCATCCAAAGCTATCTTTTGGTAATACTAATACGTCCCCAATCAGTCTGGGCTCCGAAAGGCTGTCTAGTTCATTACCAGTATGCTCCGTACCTGTCATCTCTTTGAAGTAATCCATGATAACTTTTGTGAAAGCAAAAGGCCCAGTTGTACTCATGACCTCTTCAAACGATACCGAGTCCCCTGGGTTTTTGGATGCAAAGAGCTTCTTGAGATCTCCTGTCACTTGTTCGACGACGGTTTTGATAGCTGGATGGTTTGGCTTGGCCAGCACAGAATACTGGCATAGCTGTACAGAATACGGGGAGCCGGGCCAAATTGGCTTCTTGTGGTGGTCATTCTCTATTCCGATGACTAGATTCACCGAGCCCTGATATTGTTTGGGTATCCATTTTGAAACGGGTTGGTGTGGATATACGTCGATATCTGCCCATACACCACCTTCGCGCAGCAGTATGAGGTATCTCAAGAAATCGGCTTTCAAGATTGGATCCTTCAAGCTTGTGAAGACGTCCGAAATGTTGGCGTCGAAGCGATCGAGAACATATGCATCATTGTTGGCGTCAGTGATGCGCTCGTAACGCCAACCGGGATTGACAACACGCCATTGATGCGGAAAGCCGACTGTTCGTTCAGTGGGATCCTCGGAATCGTCTTTCCAGCTCTGCCAGATCTTGTGAGGGAAAGGCTCTGGTTTTGGTGAGGTAGCAGCTGTCGGTTTTGGTTCTTGAGGTGCGTAGTTTGCTATTTCGCTGGTCAATATTACATCGTCCCGGCTGAAAATTGGTGGCTCACGACTTATACGACCGTTATATGCGTAGTTGCCCACCAAGAGTGTAACAATCACAACGGCCGCCAGAAGAGTATACGCATATTTTCTATGTGTCGCGGTCGTTAACAACATTGTGACCAGATCGCGTGTTGTAACTCAAGGGAGATGAAGCACGAAAATGCGATCAATTGGGAATTGGCATCTATCTAAGTACCTAATAATAAGACATTCCAGCCCTGTCACCCATTAAGAGCGGCAGCGTGGGGACCCCTGGTCTGAATGAGATGTTCAACTTCCCGTTGTGTTTGGGGATGGCAATACCTCAGCCAATCACCAACATCTTCTTACCGCCCAAAGCTAGTTATCTTGCAACTTCAAAATACCTTCAACCAACACATCAGTCAGATATCGCGATGTTGTCTCATGTTGGGTCCTACTATCAACAAGATATTTACTTTTCCATAATTCCTTTCTGATCCTTGGTAATAGCCAGTCAAATATCTTTTCTAATAGCATGTTGGGCTATCGCGAGTTTCTGTATTTCTAATCTCCTGCAATGACGGTGATACCAGCGCGGCTTAATGCAGCTTCCAGTGCCTTAGACGAAACAAATACATGAGCACTACCAACATACATACAAGTTGGGAGATCTTTTTCTTTGTGTCCATCCGTCTCTCAAACTTCCTACTTCCTCCTCTCCATTTTGTAGTTCATCCTATATGATACACAGATACATCACTTCAGGACTCCGTACAGTACTTTCATTACGATGACAAGGCTCGTTGTTGCGTTATTTCTTTGCTTTCTTCCAATATGTCTTGCTGCTAGCAAGTGCTATTATCCCAATGGAGTCGAGGCCAACGATTTCCCCTGCGACCCCGATGCAGAGGAAAGTGTCTGCTGCTCTGGGGGCTTAGGCACGATGTGCTTGTCTAACAAGCTGTGCATAGGAGGGAATAGAAATACCTTGAGAGGCTCGTGTACGGATAAGAATTGAGAATCGCCCGAGTGTGCCATGTTTTGTCTGGGTAAGTAACACTATGCCTTGACTCTGTACAGCTATGCTGATTCTCAATAAAGGCGCGGACACGGGAGGGACTGACTTGATCTCGTGCTCTAATGTTACGAACAGCGATACTTCCTTTTGCTATGACCACAACCCAAACTGTTGTAACAGTGATGTCGGCAGATTCAATGTTCTTCCATCCAATCAAGAGGTTTGGGCGACGTGGGATCGAAAGGCAACTGAGTATGCCGTTGTTGGTACAGTGTTTGTCGACAAATCTACCTCCACAACTGCATCGGCGACTTCAGAAACATCGGCATCGGTTACCTCTGCGACATCAGCATCCATCACTACGGTTAGCGAGGCACCAACATCATCAAGTTCCGGACCCGATATGCCAACAACGTCCGAGGTGCCCGCGGGAATGTCCACCAGTGCAAAGGCAGGAATTGGTGCTGGCATAGGTGTTGGTGTCGTCTTGGCTGGAGCAGTCATATATCTTCTATGGAGAATGCGCAGGAACAAAAAGAACGCTGAGAGGGAGAAGCATTTGCCACCTACATACTATGGACCGGGCATCGACGCATCTTGGCAACAGTCTCAGTATGCGTATGGTGTAAAGGAACTACAACCTCAGCCGCCACAAGAACTTCACGGACAGGCGTTGCAGGGTTATAGTGTACGAGCGGAGCTACCAGCACATAATTGAGGGGCATGGAATGATGTTGATATGATAATATGGCGTTGAGGAACATCGGGAGTCTCTTTGGGGTATTGTGCCATTTGCTAGCTGTTTTGTATTCCAATCCTGGACCACGTTGTCTATTGGGGCTAATAGACCAAATCACACGAAACCATGAAGCCATCACACTTGGGCATCACTTTGCAGGGCTGTTGGCGCACGTAGGGTTGTAAGATGGACTTCAACGTCAGTGGGAATAGCTGAATTAAAAAATTCCCTAGGCTCGGAAGTTTGCACAGACCGTGGGATTCTAGGATTTGGACCCTGATGTTTGACAGCGAAGTCGCCCTTGACAGCCTCATGGAGTCCACGTAACGGTCTTCAACCAGGAGGATCCTTCACACCCGAGAAGTAGATATTAGAGAAGAAAAGACTTACGGGAGCATGTTAACAACCTGTCGGAGAATCTTGTGGGTGTCGGTTGTTCCCTCGCTCAATGTTGGCAATAACACGTGACTTGGTGATACTGGAAGGTTGAAGTTTAGCGATATGAGCCTACCCTATATCAACGTCTTGACGTTGAATATTAGGGTCAATAGTGCAAGCAACCCTGATCATTGGTAATTGCTGATGAGACAGTTAACGACTTGATCATAGATTCATCATTCTTGTAGGCGTCAGTAAGAGATATTGTAATACGATACCACCATCGAGTGGTTGCTCTGTTACGACAACACAACCTAACCAAAACATATCAAGTAAACAACACAAAAACAACACGTTTACAACTATACGACAGCCGACGGTAATCTAGATAGTTGCAAGTGCCCCTTACCCCCGCAGGACACATACATGAACTACGATGGCCCCAAACAAGACCATTGTCCAAGCAGTGCATGGAAGCGACATTGAGATGTGAGGCTTATGTCTGACGTGTCTGTGGAGGACTTGAACAACAGCGCAGCGATTGGCCAAGACACCGAGCAATAGTCTAGGAACCAATGCAACTCATATCAACCACTTACAGAGCAGAGAATTGGACACACAAAACACCCATTGCGGGCAAAGGAAAACCTTACGGTACTCTAGTTTATCGTATTTTTATCTTTGGGACGCGGTCTGGATCGATCGCGGATAGCTACCCAGTCCAAACACAGATCCGATCAACCATCATATCTTGCCAAAAGCACAGTACTATGTAGCAGATGGGAAAAGACGAAGCTGTTTCTAACGCACTAAAATATGCTTCCCCACTACCAGACCAGGTTCAGGATGGCAGCTAAGCGTAATTGGCCGAGAAGAGACCCTGGTCAAGGGTGACCATGGCAGCGAAATGAGATGAGAGAGTCGATTTATGCGGGAGTCTTTGCGAACCTGGACGCCCATCGAAGTTTTTCTTGTGCGTGCCTCACTGACGATGACAGCATTTGATGCCCTCCATGTGGAAGATGGTGTTGTGGTTCAACTGTGGCTGCATCGCTACAGTGTATACCAGCCATGCTTGAACATACATTACTCAAAGTCAACATCACGAACCGCGTTGTGTTGTTTGTTTGTTTTCAACCATTTCAGGCCATAGTATCTCGACTACTGCATGCACATGCAGCAAATCATGCTTTGTCGCTCGCATAACCCCGCAGCCTTACTGAGTGTACCGTCTAACAATGCGTAATATCGAGCCGCCTGTGGCTTTAGAGACGGGTCGAAGAAACAAGGAAAATGCCTACAATTGAGTTAAGACCGGATGATCACTTTAAAAGAATAGAGCCGAACGAGCAGTATCTTGGCTCGTGCGAGGTAGACAGCGGTTCTATATGCGGCATTGAATGCTTTGAGGCGGGCTGGAAGGTCAGTTCACGTACAGTACGACATGAGGCGTTACACCATGGAAAGCCCAACAGCAACTTTAAAGAATTGGCAGCTGTTCACGACTTGGTGCAAAACCCTCGTGAGCGCCTCAAGGTAAAGGCTAGGGGTTGTTAGTTCAACAGGGGTCCTGGACCTATTAAGACTGCTATCAAGGTTGAGGAAGAAACCGCATGCGGGGAGTGAGAAAGATGGCAGATGTTTAAAGTGATATACAAGCATAGTTGCTTTCCTATGCATTGGTTGATTGATTTCGATATGCACAGAATAGCGTCATTTCTCCATCCATCCATGGCTGGCGGCATGGACAAGACGATGAAGCTGGGATGAGCATAGCGGGTAGCGTACAGTAGCATTGCAAATCAATTCCGGTAAGCCAGGCCAAGCCAGCGAGCGAGAGGACCCTTGCAAGTTAGCCCCTTCACAGATGTTCTAGCCATGAAAATGCTTCACACAAAATTAATGGTGCCTTACAAACTCAAGTTGATAAGAAGCAACAACAAAGCACAGCATGAAGGCAAAAAACTGGAAAGCAAACACATGCTAAACTCAACTCTAGCGTAAAGCGAATTACAGTAATTGATTAACCAATTAATGTAGGTGGCTGGGAGGACCTGAGCTATGGTTCAGTATCAAATCAATATAGCGGTGTCGCGATGTCCGTTCCACTCTCCACAGACTCCACGTTTATCCCGGTCCACGACAGTCTCAGTTCTCGCTTGTCTCTCATAACTTGGCACAAATTTACCAGGAGAGATCAATTGTTGAGTGGTATGAGCTCAAACATGGCCCGTTATAGTTAATATCACAATTGAAAATGAATCATATCAAAAGCGAGGTTGTTCATCTGAACGGTAGTATCTTCATTAGTCCTGATGAAGGGGTCGAGATTTTATCGGATCCCCCCTGGAAGAGAATAAGAGGAGCCCGCAGTTAGCAGACCATACTATACCAGACCGGACCAATCCAGGTCCTTGTGCATCTCGGTAGGGACTTGGACTCGACTTAACGCAGGTACTGAACGCAGGGGGAATATCAGAGCGGAAATCATCACGTACCGTGCAGGAGCACTAACAAGGGACCTGTAGTACCCCAAGCATACATAGGAGCATAGGAACAGCTAGGAATAGCAACACCATACTGCATGTATGTAGATTCATCGATAGCTTGCACATATTGTGTCGACAGCTCAGCTTCCATAAACGCACAGCCCTCAAACTGGAGTCTATTCCCTGCTAGACCCCCATCAATTGAAGGCAGCAAGAGGAGAAAGAGAAGAAAAGTGTCTCCAGCTTCACTTGCACCCTGGCTTAGTCTGGGCAGCTCCCCAGTCACGCTCGTCTCCTTACCTTGAGCTCATGTCTTCTCGCGATTTGATCTTAATCTTTTTTCTTTCTTCCGTCTTTCGACCTTTTTTTACCGTCCTTATACTCGTAATACTAACCCACCAGCAAAACCTTCGAAACGGGCGATTAGCGACTGCCCCAAAAGGATCGGAACAAAGAGAGGCGCGTCTAATTCACGACTCTAGATGCCCTCTACCAATCACTCGGCATTGTCATCCCCCTTTTGATACCGTCCTCAACTTTAGGTCACCGTCACGGGGCCGTCCATTCATTCTTTCGAGGACAACCGATTTTCTGAGTGCTGTTGTTATCATTAGACTCTTTTGTCCAGTATTTTTCACGATTTTCTGGTCAGGATTCTATCGTTACCAACGACTCTTTCGATTATCTATCTGTACAGGACGCGACTTTCGTTACACCTTTTTATTTTTCTCTCTGTCGTATTTCAGCCAACCTCGGTTCCCTTTTCTAGGGCGATTCCAACACCAATTCCTCACGAAACCTCAAACGTCACCGGCCGGCCGCCCTTGAAATCAGACGATCCACCCCAGTCCACTCTGGAATTAAAAAAGAGACTTTGTCGCCCAAGCCTACTCCACCTGAAGCTTAGGTACCAGACCAGCTAGCTCTCCTTGACACCCGTCTCTCGCTCGGAGGTCTGGACTCATCAATTCTTCTCTTTCGTCTATCTTTTTTTCCCGTCTCTCTCTCTCTCGGACAATCGCTGCCTTGTTCACGTCACCACCGGGAACTCTGTCTGCGCCTCCTTTGTCACCGTTAACTTGGTTGCATTGGTGGTAGTAACGCCCCGTCGTGCAGTAACAAGCGCATTCGGCCGTTTGGTTTTCTTTAAGTTGTCGAATTCCACCGGGGAATGAGCAACAGGTTTTCTGTCGCATAATTCTTTGGAACGCATTCCAGAAGAGCAGCTCACAGAATACCGCGACTTTCTGGGGGACCTGACCTTGCCCAAAAGTTGTGACGACTTGAACCAACAGGGGATAAAAAGTCCACTAATTACTGGTCTTGGTACAGCCCACTCACTACTTGCTGTGTGTGTTGTGCAGTGTGCGTACTTGTGCTTGTGCGTCGTTCGCTCGCTCCTGCGGTACCTGACTAAGGTTTAATCGTTGGCGCGTTTTCGACAGGACAAGTGTGTCAAATAATTAGACACTTCGCTCACCCACAAACACACCTCTGGGCATTTCCAGTCACTCACATCTTCCTCTGAACCACCCGACGGTATCTCAAAGTTGCTCCTGCTTGCGCTTCACTACACTCATTCTTCTTTTTAATATTCTTTTTTATTACACTGCGCACTACTTATTTCTTTCATTTTCCTATTCTCGGACAATTGCATTTTGTCCGTCCTATTTCTTACAATAATCTCTGTCTTTTGTTCCTTTTCTGTGGGAATTGTCTTTCTTTTTCTCGCAGCCGGGTCTGCTTTTCTACGGACTGTAGCTCCAATCTTACCGTCTCCCTGCAGGTCGCTTTGCTGCAACCTGACTGGTCACACGCAAGCCCAGCTCCTAATCAATTACGGTACTGTACTGGCCTAACGTGGTACTGGTACTGGTACTTTAACGGTGGTACCCCATCTTTTTTCGACAAACAAACAACACAACACGTTGGAAGCACTCAGCACCACAACCCAGACCAAACACAGAAATCGCATCCCCTGCGACGGGCCTGCTACGTCGTCCGTCCGCGTATCTTGATGGTTTCAAGGCGCGATTGAGGAAGCTTTCCTTGCCCGGAAGAGGGCCACATTTGCTTCGCAATCATGGCTTCTTCACTGGCTTCCGACAAGCCAAGCTTGCCCGCACCTGGCGCAGCGCCGTGCGACCCGTTTGTCATAGCCAACGACAGCACCACCACAACACCCGCGCATCACCGATATTCACAGTACGACCATGACTTTTTCGTTACCGGCCCTGCCTCACCGGAATCCGCTAAACGAGCACTTGCAGCTCACCTGCAAGAAACTGAGCGACGTCTCGAGGAGGCGGGCAAACTTGGTAATGCCTTGGTTGCCCAGCGCAAAGAGCTCACCGAACAACTTAAGGAGATTGAGAAGGTGAACAATGAGGAGGAATTGTCTCAAGAACTCCGCGAGCGAATGGTCGACATCGAAAAAGAATTCAACACATTAACTCGAGAGTCTGCGCGAAATTTGTTGCCGAAACAAAGGGTTCCCAGCAACGAGGCTCACCCCAGTTCCCCTTTTGCGCCCGACACCAAGGGCCCCAGAGTAGTATGTCGCTTTCACAGCCCCATGGCTTTGAGTCCACAATCAATTAACGTTCAATTTTCTAGCGATCCGTCAGCCCTTCCAAGTTTGAGATTCAAGCAACAGGATCCCCCACAAAGCTCACCGTCCCCAACCGCAAGGTTCGCAATCAACCTTCTAACCGAGTCCACGACATCGAATTCGCCACCGAGATCAGTACTTCGCTCATCGCACAGGTCCGCAACCTGCAAGGTGTACTCGCCGAAAGAGATGAAGAGAACAAGGACCTCAAAGCCGCCAAGGCGAGACTTGAGCTTGAGACTGAGGGATTCCAGCAGCGCGTCAAGGCCCTTGACGAAAGCGAGAATCGATATAAGGAGGAGAACTGGAATCTTGAGACCAAGCTGCAAGAGCTCACTACTCAACACAAGGAGGCGCTGGATCGTGAGAAGAAGCTCACGCAATCTCTCAATGTCATCAAGACGGAAAAGGTCAACACTCAGCGAGAACTCGACGAGGTCAAGGTGAACCACGCGCGGTTGATCGACCAGCACGCCGCTGCTGTTAAGCAACATGATATTGAGCTCGGTACTGTCAGACGCAATATCGCAATGGCAGAGGGCGAACGTGCCGCCATGCAGCGTAGAATTGATGACCTTACTGGACAGAACCAAGAACTCGCCAGGGCCTTTGCATCTCAACGCCGAACTGTCACGGAACTTGAGCCAACCATTCGCGCCAGCGATGACGACCTTGAATCATCTGCCGATCACCTCACTCCCGAACACTCGCCACCCCAGTCACCGATGAAGGGTACCCCTCGCCATGCTATGCTCGAGACCGAGACTATGAAATCCTCTCTTCACCATGCTCAACGTACCATTCAGAGCCAGCGAGGTCTCCTTCATCGTGAGAAGACCGAGAAACTGGAGCTTCGGCGTATCATCCAGGACCTTCGCGACGACCTTGAGAAGGCGCGCAGTGACCCAAGCGAACCCAAGCCTCACCGACCCCGCCGCACCAAGGATTCCAAGGAATTTAAGAAGCCTCCTCGTCTTCTTGGATCCTTCCGCTCCAGCAGACAAGAGGTCATCACCGATGATGGTGAGTGGGAGGACCAGAGCGAGATTTCTCCTCGTGCCTCTGTGTCTCCTACAATGGCTAGGGCGTCTTTGGCCAACAGCAGTAACACTGTTCTGCCAAGCATCGAGATCCCTGACCCAACAGACACTGAGCACTTCGATACTGCCAACGAAGGTGCCGAGTCAGCCTTCGAGACAGCCAATGAGCGAGGCACTGAGACCGAGGACTTCCAGACTGGGAATGAGGAGATGTCAGCAAGCGACGACACCGAGACTGAGGGCACCACTCGGGGTTTTGGCAGCATGCGAAACGCTCCACGATTGCCGGCTGGTGGCTTTGTTCGACACGGCAGCACTCACTCACTGCACAGCACCGCCTCGACCTCCGCTGACGAGGACGAAGTCTCGTACACCAAGACTCCTAGTGGTACCATCAGATCTCAGAGGAGCAGCCGTTTCCGTATGAGCCGTAGTGTCTTCAACCGCTCCAGACAAGCCAGCGAAGAGCCTGCCTTCCAAAGTAGCCCCGTTAGTTTTGTGGGTAGCCGAGATGGAACACCCCAGGCTGGCCAGAGTTTGTTTGCCGAGCTCCAAGACTTCGGTAGTGACGAGGACTCTGCCGGACCTGGCACACCCAGTCGACTTCGTGCTCGTTCCATGACTCCTGGCTCAATCCGCCGAGGATCATCCCCACGACCGGCGGTGCCTCCCCTGCCTAAGGTTATCATGGTTGATACTGGTGTCATGACAGACCCTGTCAAGATCGTGCCCAGACTGACAGTCTTTGACACGCAGTCGGTCACAACTGGTGTGATGACGGAAGACGGAGATGAGCACTTTGCTGAATCGCCCGTTAGTGTGGTCACAGCGAACCGGCCTGGTTCCATGCAATCAGCTATTGGCCCTGCTAGCCAGCGTGCACCTCCTTCTTGGCCCGTTGACTACGCCTTCACTGGCTCTAGACCAGTTTCCATGGCCTACAGCGATGCTGGTGCCCAGCACGACCCTGATATGGAAGAGAAGCTTGCTCAGTTCCCTGCTCCTCCATCTATGCTCTCTCCCATCCTACCTCCCATCTTGAGCATGTCCTCGATCGCATCTGAGGGTGTTGAGCCGAGGGAAGAAGTTGAGGTACCCCCTACTCCTATTGCTTTGACTTTCACACCTCTTTCCAACCAAAGCGTCGAGCCTCTGGCCGAACCTGAGAGCCCTCTTCCTGATCTGTCAATGACATCGATCATTTCAGAGCAGCTGGAGCCACGTGCTGAGCCCGCCGTTCTCCCCCCAGCTCTTACCTTGTCTACTATCGCAGCTGAGCATTTGGAACCTCGCGCGGAGCCTGAGATCCCCGCTCCCAAGCTCAGCATGTCCGCTATTGCGGCGCACAGCCTGGAGCCCAAGGCCGAGCCCGAGGTCCCAGCTCCCACTCTGAGCCTCTCTTCCATCTCGGCCAACTCCGTCGAGCCCATCGCCGAATCTCCCGTTGAGCCCGTCATGTTCATGCCTCCTCCCCCGGCACTGTCCATGTCCTCGATCGCTCGTGAACATGTTGAGCCTGTCGCTCCCAAGCACCCTGAGCTCCGCCTGTCTGGTATCGAGGGTCAGCATATTGAGCCAGTCTCCGAGCCGGCCGCTCCTGTTCCCAAGCTCATTCTGTCTACAATCCAGAGTGAGCACGTTGAGCCTATCGCGGGAGAAGAGTCTAAGGCCGCTGTCCCGGCCATTGTTGCTCCCTCTCTGCCGCCAGCTCCTCAGCTGAGCTTCTCCGCGATTCATGGAGAGAACGTCCATCCCGTTACCGCCAAGGCACCTGAGCTCGCCATCTCTAACATTGTTGGCGAGGCTGTTGAACCTATTGCTGAGCCTGTGGCTGAGCCAATCATCCCTCAACTCAGTATCTCGACAATTCAAGGACAGCAGGTTGAACCAGTCGTGGAGCCTGTGCCTGAGCTTTCTATCTCTACCATCAAGGGCGAGTATGTTGAGCCAACCGCCCTTCCCGCTCTTGATCTGGTGCTCTCATCCATCTCTGTCGAGTCTGTTGAGCCCATCAGCGAGCCCGAGAAGGTGGTGCCCAAGCCAGCCCTCAACATGTCGTCAATCTATGCTGAAGGCTGTGAACCAAGGGAGGAGCTGCCCCCTACCCCAACTACACTCGTGTTCTCTGATCTCTCGACACAACACGTCCAGCCTGTGTCTGAACCTGCACCATCTCTGGCGCTCTCTGGCATCACTTCCGAGAATGTGAAGCCTGTTCTTGAGGCAGTTCCCGCGCCACCAACTTTGGTCATGTCTTCAATTGCTACCGAGGGCGTTGAGCCTATCAGCCCCGTCCACAAGATACCCACGCTGCCCACCTTTGGATTCTCTTCTATCGAATCTGTTGAGACCATGCCCATCTCTCCCCGAACCCCCAAGAGAGAAGGCTTCATTCTTCCCCGCGACATGGACTCACCGTTCATGGACCGAGACGTTCCTCGAACTCCAGACAACAAGACAACCCACAGCGGTGACGTTGATCAAGGCTCATCACCTCTCATGGCCGAGGACGCACAGACCCCAAGCGATACTCCCGAGCCCGCCACCCCTGATTCTCAACGACCATTTGACAAGCCCGTTGTGATCATGAACGACCAGGGCGCGCAGACATCTCTTACTGCCGATGCCATTGATGCCATGCTCCAGGCTCGTGCCCAGCCTGTATTCGGACTAGGAAAGAAGCTTTCAATGACAGGTCCTGACACTCCCGTAACCACTGGCACCACTGGAACAGTCAGAATCCACCGACATGACAGCTTTGAGAGTCCCGTCCGACAAGGAAGGGATGATGATGTCTTTGATGCATCTTTTGCCCATCGTCCTGACAGCTCTAGAAGTGGCATGGCTTCCATTCAGGATGCCCCTCCTCTGCCCGCCAACCACCGTCAAGTTATTGAGGCTGCACGATCTGGCTCGGCTCATGGCAACCAGAACATGGGACCACCCCTGTTCCCAGCATCCGCCCTCAAGCAACGGCCAACTACTCCTGGGCAGAGTGTCCATTCGCCATCTCTTCGTACTGGCACACCCCGTGCTACTCGCAACCCTGTCAGCTATGGTGAGCTCGGAAGACAATCACCATCCAAGTTTACAACGGCGTCGCGCAAGTCATCAGTATCGTCGTTCGCCTCGGAACTTGACACTCGTTTCAACATTCGTCCTGGCGAGATGGGCATGGATCCCGCCGGCTTTGGACCTAACACCGATCCCCGCATGATCCAGGCTATTACCCAGACCATGATCGGTGAGTATCTGTGGAAGTACACTCGCAAGACAGGCCGTGGAGAAATGTCCGAGAACCGACACCGTCGTTACTTCTGGGTTCACCCTTACACCAGGACTCTTTACTGGAGTGACCGAGATCCTTCAACTGCGGGCCGCACCGAGTTGAAGGCCAAGAGTGTTCCTATCGAGGCTGTCCGTGTCGTTACCGACGACAACCCTAGCCCTCCAGGACTTCACCGCAAGAGTTTGGTCATCATTTCTCCTGGCAGAACCATCAAGTTCACCTGCACGACCGGACAGCGACACGAGACATGGTTCAATGCCCTCTCGTATCTGTTGCTCCGCACCAACAATGAACAAGCTAACGTCGAGGACATTGCGGAGAACTTCACTCGCGAGGATGTCGATGAGTTCAACCCTCAAGTCGGACAGCGCCCTGGCCAAGCAACTCGCCCGGGCGTCGCACCTTCGCTGTCATCTTATCATTCCCGGACAACCCGTAATGAGTCGCCCGCTGTTGGTATGTCCATGAACATTCCAACTCTGACACCCAAGGCGCAGCCACAACGCCCTGCCGGAACTCTTAGCAAATTGAGTGGTTACTGGAAAGGCAGCCAACTGTCTGGCACCTTCTCCACCCTTCGTGGTCGGGGTCCCAGCGCACAGAACGTTCATATCTACGAGGCTAGTGAGGCTCATGATAGTGCCGAGGATGTGAGGGAGATTATCGAGCGTCAGGATAGGGAAGCTGACCGTCTCGAGAATGTCCGGGCATGCTGCGATGGTAAGTCTACTGAATAATCGAAAACTACTTGATCTGACAAGCGACCAGGCAAGCATGATGTCGGAACCCTCCACCATTTCTCTAAGCGAGGCCGTCCTGGCAACCACCACGCGCACTCGACGCACTCCCAACCTGGGCTCACACACTCCCATACTACCATGTCTTCTGTACGCTCTCGAGTTTAAGCAGGCATATACATATACACAACCATTCCGTTACCTGTAGATCACCTTTGTTGACCATTTCACTGTTTGTCAAACTCAACTGTTACGACTGACATCCTTACGGACTTTCACGATACTTATGATTTTTCTTGACTTTTCCGCTGTGCGTCCTCGACAACGAACCCAGGAGCCGGTACCCAAAAGACTATAATCACCTACTAAAGCCACCAGTTGGCTACGAACAACCAAACCTTTTCTTACTTTGTCATTGTCTTTATAATACTGCATCATTCGCGAATAGATCTGCCGATCGGGAGTGCGTTCGACGCAGAAGAAAACAAAACACCAAAAAACATTAACAGTACTGCATCACTGCATTTCTTTTTTCAGCCAAAACGCATTGTTTGTTTGACCAGACCTCTTTTCAACGGATCAGCGCACGGGATGCTGGGGACCTACAGGAGTTTTTGTCTTTTGTACAATCCAGGTGTCGGCGAATATAGTACACCTGAGAGATAATGTTCTCGAAGCTGTGGTCAGAAGAACAGAAGAGGGTTAGCAGATAGACGTTGTGTTTGGAGATAGTTGTTAGGCGAAGGGTCTTGATGACTGAATGAGACTTTGTATTAAATTGTGTGGTCGATTTTGTATTAAGTATGTGACTGTACATTGTAGAAGACATGGCTCTTGTAAGTTTTGACCGAAATTACCAACTTGAGCTTTGATGACCTGTTCACACGTAACCGAGACCGAGGACAGATTTCCACTTTGATGGTGGTCATATGTATAACCCACTCGAAGACCAGAGGGCCCTTGTGATACCTCCACCAGGCCTCTAGTTTCACGTCTCAGCAAGGTGTACTGAACCGGGAGTTGGGTACGTACTCGGTACTTAGTCCTCCGTAATATGGGCGATCAGTTGGGCTTTACCAGATTGAACTGTATTTGGAAGATATGCTTTTTTACTTCCTTGCCAACAAAGCCGCGAACAAACAAGCAAATCGAATTATAACTCTACGGTAATTTATTCTACCTACCTATTACTTCGTAAACAAATCTCGGCAATTAGACCCGCTGAAGCTCCTTTTCATGGATCATTCATTCCCTCGACCCTCGGCCGTGAACGGAATCCGTATCGTATCGTCTCGAACTAGAAGGGTGGGGAGAGAGCCTGTCAGCCAGTGGATTCATCACATGACGTATGTAGCCCATACCTATAGCGCCTGCCTACAGGTACCTTAGCCTCACCTCTACCTCTAGCCTCTAGCGGTGTCACTTACACTCAGTCGCCAGCCTATCAAGTGATTCCGCGTATAATCGTTCCGCCTCCCCAACCAAGAATCAACATCGTCGACCTTTCTCCCTTCGAAACCGAAACGAAACGAATCTCATACAACTTCCTCAATCCCTCCGATGCGTCTTTCTTGCTGTAATCTCTAGCTACGGAAGAGCCGAGGCTGTATAGCCCCTCTTGCGCCCGAGCTCTCTCTCTTGAGCCTTCGTGGCTCCGGAATTCGGAGCCATGCCTAGCTTCACATCTCTCCTCGTGGCATACGTCCTAGGCGGCTTCACTTTCATACCTCTGGTCATTGCATCAGTACTGGCGTTCATCTTTTATACGTCTCCCGTCCTTGACGATTCCGCGAACGAACACAAATACCATCCTATTGTCGATAAGGAAGATGATACAACCGCCCTCGAGACCGCTAAGCGGTCGCACAAGAAGGACAACCGCGCGCACGAGAACGACCTCGATGTAGCTGCCGGCTTTTTTGCCGTGTGCAGAGAGTACACACCTATGGGCATTAACGCAAAGCCTATCGAAAGATCAACCCCAGTGGGTTCGACGACTGTGGCCTCTCCAAGCCCCAGTGTCTATCAGACTATGTACCGAAGCATATTTGAAAGGAAGCCCACACCAGGACCTATGGATAACAACAATAACTCTACGAGCCAACGGCCAAAGAACGCTGGCAATGTGTTTTACGTGGTCTTGAGGTTCGTGTAGCTTTTCCATGCCCCGCATCCCTTCGCTGACATTTACCTAGACATGGCCACCTAATGTTGTTCGATGATGAAGAACAAGTCGAAGTTCGGCATGTTATTTCTTTGGCCTATCATGACATCAGTATATACTCTGGAGGCGATGTCACTCCGGAAGGCGAGCTTTTTATCAAGCGAAATGCGATCCGACTATCCCGAAAACCAGCTGGCAACGAGCTAGCGTCAGACAGCCCCATATCGAAACCATTCTTCTTGTTCTCTGAAAACTGTTCAGCCAAGGAAGACTTTTATTTCGCTTTACTCAAGAACCAGGAGCAGACTTACGGAACGGACGGTCAAGTACCAAAGCCCTTGCACTTTGACGTTAAAAATATTATCTCCCTGGTTCAAAAGCTTCACTCGACGGAAGAGAATGTTCATTCGAGATGGATCAATGCGCTATTAGGGAGAGTCTTCCTGGGAATTAACAAGACAAAAGATATCGAGGCTTTCATTCGCGAGAAACTCACCAAAAAGATCTCTCGTGTTAAAAAGCCAGCCTTTCTCACCAACATTACTATCAACGGAATTGACACCGGCAACGCAGCTCCCTACTTCAGCAACTTCAAATTGAAGGATCTCACAGTAGAAGGAGAATGTGTTGTGGAAGCTGATGTCAAGTACTCAGGAAACGCTCGTATCGAGATTGCTGCCACGGCAAAGATCGACCTTGGAAGCAGATTCAAAACGCGAGAGGTTAATCTTGTTCTTGCAGCTGTGCTCAAGAGAGCCGAAGGCCACATGTTGTTCAAGATCAAGCCACCACCGAGCAATCGAGTTTGGGTAACTTTTCAGAGCATGCCCAAGATGGAAATGGATATTGAACCCATCGTTAGTGCGAGACAAATCACCTACACAGTCATCCTTCGCCAGATTGAGAACCGTATCAAGGAAGTCATTGCAGAGACTGTTGTACTGCCGTTCTGGGATGACATGCCCTTCTTCAAGACAGAGCACAAGCAATGGCGAGGTGGTATTTTTGAAAGAGACGATGCTACAGTCCCCACCGATGATGCTGAGAGTATAGTAGCAGCGGCAGGAGATGTTGCTGCTGTCAGCCACCTGGACGGAAATCCGGAGGTGGCAGAGGAGACACGACCTTTGGAGAAAAGCCATACCATACCTGTCATGGAAGCGACACCAGCACCGACAGGTCTGTTTGGACGTAGGCTTAGCAGGGCAGGTGCCAACCCTCAAGCTTCTGCATCATCAACCAGCGTCGATTCCAAGGGTCCAGGTCCGAGTCCAGTCTTGAAGCCTAAGATTTCCAAGACATCTCTTGAACCTGTTGTGGGCACTGACATCGCTCATGCTGATGTCTTCAAGCCCTCGACCTCGCCCCCTGATCACGCGACCAACTACATGGCAGCTCTGCACTCACGCTCAAACGATGCTCCTCGGCCCGCGCAGTCGGAAGACACCCCAGTAGCGTCATCCGCCTCTCAACGTTCCACTCGCTCTTCGCGCTCTTCCTCTTCTGTGAATGATCCTGTGAACAATGGTGTGGCAGAAGATGCCCAGAGAACGCCAGTTGCTATGGGACGTCGCAACACAGCCTCATCGATCGGCTCGGGATCACACACCGACGAGAGACCTGGCTCTTCTGCTGCCTCCCTTAAAGAATCCATCAAGAGCCAGACAGGCTCTTTGGGAAGAGGGTTTTTCGCAAAACGCGACCATGGGGAGACACCCGTGCACGAAGAAGAGGAAGAGTCGAACCATAGTGAAGCCCATCACGATACGCAACAAGATCAGAACCATGCACACAACTCAAACCATAGGCAAACTACCCTGGCTGCTGTCTCGAACGCAGCAATGCAGGCCAAACAATGGGGTTGGAACGCTTACCAACGACACAAGGAGGCACGAAGACAGGCCGAGCAAGCAAGCCATCTTGATCTCAGCCAGCCTATGGGTCGAGGCCAACCGCTGCCTCCGCCTGGGACACCTCTTCCTAAGCCCACGAACGGCTTCTCGCGGATAGCACCCCCGACGAGCGTCCCTGCAAGAAAGCCAGTCCCCGGCTCGGCTGCGCATAATTCGGCCGAATCTCTCGAGACTCATCACGAGAACCATCACGAGCATGGCCATGATCAACACGGCGAGTACCGTCCTCCGTTGCCTCAGCGTGGACGGCGCAGACAAAGTCACGTTCCTGAGCCAGACAACGGGCAGAACGTGCTCGTAGTCGCTGCGCCAGAGGACTCTCAGCCGGCTACACCTTCGGGAGATGACCCTTCAAACCATCAAATTTGGGCATCGAGTGATGAGCAGACCGTGACAGACAGCAGCACTTCTCATCCTCCATCGATGTTCACCAATGAGTCATCTCTTGTGCAGGAGGACAGTAAACCAGATGGACCATTAGAAGCAGCACCAGCCGCTTCCGCGACAGCTGACGATGACGATGACTTCTCTGGCTGGATGGATAATGAAACTTTAGATATGGAAGTCAACAGCCCTGTGCGGCCTGCTGCGGCACAGGAAGTCAAGTAGACATTCTACCTCAACATTAAGAAAGAAAGAGAGGACCAGGCGTTTTGGACTAAACAGAATTGGGTTGACTAATAGTCCCTGATGGAGCAAACTCCCTTCTAAGTTGTCTTTTTACTTGTGTTTGTTGTTAATTTGGCGTTATTGGAAGGCGGATAGGTCCTTGGTTGAAGATACTACAGCAGATATACCATAGTGAATTGAGTAGTCATCAGGAACTGCCTATCTTGGCTATGGAAATGGTTGCGTCGCAAAGCAAAGTGAGGCTATTATTTCGAGCATTCAACGTGTTGGGCTTCATCGAGGTGTATGCGCATGCCTACGTATCTTCGTCTTTCTCATGTACATCAGCCGGTCGATCACTGACTTGGCCTCCCTCCAAACCTGTAACTACAGACAGATTGAGCGTTGAAGTGGCCGTCACATACGCACAATACCACCAAACTTGTGTTAGTTACTCGCCGAAGGATTGTTGTCCCAAAACCCCACGTGTTGGCCAAGACGTTGGTGACTCGTAGGTGGTCTCGGAACATGTTCCGGGGTAGAAGAGCACCACCCTCATGAAATGAACACGGGCCGGATGTGAGACAAACGTTGTGGAGATCCCATAGTGTTGAAGTGGATATATTTGATACGAGGACGAAAGCAGACGTGACGTTACGTTCACTTGGGAATGGAGGAAGTGCTGTTCTTTGTCTGAAGACAATCTAGCGATTTACATAGAATCGTATAGAGAGGGCTGAAGTCTACTTAAGGTCATTCAAATTTATCGCTCATCATGTCTTGTCTTTATGTAAATGGAGAGATGTGCCATATATCCAGACAAGGAGCGTCCTCGTACTAAGCGAACGGCTTGTGTTCGGATCCTGGAATGCTATGCTTTGCATCTTAATCCGTCTATCGAGAGTTGGGGGCTGGAGACGCGTCCATGATGACACTCAGAGAATGTTGTGCATGGCCGGCTGCACAGCTCACAACAGGCTAATGTGATAAGCCAGTCAGTCTCTGAGCAATCCGTACCCTCGGCTTTTAAGCGCGGACAAGCGGGAGGTTATTCTTGAGGGAGTAAAGTCGATAGT
The DNA here is from genome assembly GCA_014898925.1 of Fusarium nelsonii. Classification (NCBI taxonomy): domain Eukaryota; kingdom Fungi; phylum Ascomycota; class Sordariomycetes; order Hypocreales; family Nectriaceae; genus Fusarium; species Fusarium nelsonii. The sequence goes on along the minus strand of JAAVUC010000141.1, from coordinate 41,678 downwards.
TTAGCTCAACTTGGTGTTAACCCGCCCAATAAACAATGGCCAGTGAAGGCACAATTCGCGCTGAGCTGATGATTGGATCTCATCTCAGCTCAACTCAGCTCACTGCATCCCAGAGATATGATATGCTGCGCTCTGTACGTAGCATCACTATCAAGAGTCTGTGAAAAGTGCGCAGGGACCAATTTGGGACTCTTGCTTTCCCACCCACATTTCATTCGCCCCTAATGCAGCTGAACCTGGGGTTGCAGTTCTCAACGAAGAGAGGTTGATTAAAGAGATGCGCACACATTCCATATTTCATCGCCACCTGAATACGTTAGTAAACCCACCCGCTCCCCAGGTTCCCTCTGAATAAACGTAGATGTATCCGCTCAGAATATGGGGTACATAGCGGGGGATAACGGAAGTGGCTTGCCAATCCACAGTTCTTTACAGTATAGTCAACTGACTACTGTAAGAAGTTAAGTAACTCTTGTCGATATAGTGCAACCTTTCTTTGTATTCGGAGTTGGCATGCTTCAAGTTACCTTGTTTCTTCTCGACGACTCCTGTACGTCTGTTGCAGTGCATCAGTTGAGCCCATAGGAGTGAGAACTCGATGGCATGAGCTGTGCCGTCCGACGATGCACGTTGCTGCGTTGAGAAAGAGCTTGTTTCCCCTCGCCTAAAGTCAATAGTGGTATCTTGGCGATAGATGCCCCTCATCAGTTAAACTCAAAGATCAAGCTTGTGAGCTTGGTCGCGCGGCCAAGCCAACGCCAGAGGAATCCGGAGAAGATGCATGGAAGGAGTAAAAAGAAGGCCAACCATAAAAGCATATCTTGTCTTGTCTTGAATGATTAGTGCTCGGCGATCTCTGGACTGTCCAATCCCCTCGTTGAACCCTGAGCATCTTGGATGCTGGATAACATCATCTCACCCCTCAGTAACCGACGATTTCGGTAAAACCCCAACACCCAGTGACATAGCTCGTACATCCGCTTCAATTGCCACTCGTCATTGAACCTAACACTGCAACCCGTCTCGATATAACCTTGTTGAGTTTAAACTGCGGTGTTACAGTACTGGACAATGTGGTACAACACTCTCGCTCGCTTTGCCATGGCATTGGGTAACCAGCAAATGACAGGTGCGGTTATTCTCTGCAACCTTCAGTTCAAGAAACATGAATTTATCAGAAAACAACTGTTATATTGAGCCGAATGACGCCACTATGGCCTGAAGTTCTGAACAGGCCCCTGTAAGATATCCGGCTAGAGTGAGCATATCGGTTGATGATAAGTTGTTTTGAGAGGACATGTCCAGGCTGTTGGTTCCATTTCAATGGGTCAACTTATTAGCAACCCAAGCCAAGTGAAATCATAAGGTTATCCGTTGAAAGCCGTTCATTCAATCTGCCTTAGCTCGTTGTGGTGAGGCATTTTCTGTCCCTCGAATCTAAGCGGAGCCTTAGCACTGCAACTACTGTACAGTGCAGTACCGCGTGCCATCCTGTCAACGTGCCCTGGTTGCATGTCCATCGTGTCTTGCGCAGGCTTTCGAGTCTGGAACATCGTGGGCGTTTGGACGTAGCAGGCATGATAGCCTTATTCAAGCAGTTGAGCAGGTAAGAATTGCCCGTTTTGTCTACGTCAAGACTCAAAATACCAATGGCCTGATATTTTGCAATTGCCCCGATTGGAGCCTTCTATACTTGGTGTAGTCTCTCTTTGTCCCACACGCCTGGTCCAACATCAGAAGTTGAAGGGTCAGGATGCATGCTCGTAGGCTCACAATTCGTCAGAACTCAATTGCATGCATTAGAACAACGCCATCCCCAGTGCAGCTATCTGCGGGAGACGTAGGGCTCTGCCTGTATCAACCGAAAGCGAGATCCCTTTATCAACAGATTCAGCATCATTTGAACGGCGGTAGCGCAGCGGCCGGACCGACGATGATGTACACTCCCTCTTTAGTCTCTCCATACCCAGCCTTTGGGATGCAAGATACAGACTCGTCTTTAAAAGCGACTGGTGTCAACAAGCTACGAACCCTGCCGTAGTCCTCTAATTGGCTTTGAAAACAAGATCGAATTTGCCTTTGTTATCTTCGGTGGGGGCTAGAGACGGTGTGGCGAGATCCGGCATTTGTTTAAACCGTGAAGCTGCTCGTCAAAATCAGCCATCTTCATGGTGTTGTGAGGCTCGAGCCAATCAGCTTAGTCAATTGAACATGATGTACAGCGAGCGCTTATCCGCCACCTGTTTGACATGGCTTTGAAACTTCCGTTCTTGAAGAAATAAGATTTGCCAGCCAACGGCACAAAAGAGGAAGTGCAAAAGCATACCCGGGAATTGTTAGATTTCGACTTGAAACACCACTGGTGCCATTTCAGACACCTACCCTTTGCTTCTAAGCCCATTGGAAGCTCACAGCAAGTTTGTAACTGCATGTCTCAATCTATCTCTCGCATCAAAAGAGGCTTGCATCGACATGATCGTACCTTCTGGGGAAAGCTGTAGGTAGGCGGTCCTGTAGCGTACACACAATTGCTCATATGTAAGATGTCGAATGTAGTCATGAAAGACTGGAGACAAGAGCCAGCTTATAGAAACGGACAGTCTTAGCGTGTATTCGTTGTTTGATTTCTTGGAAATCGGGTCTTCTGTGTAAGAAGAAGCGGAGTAGATACATACCAGAGGAGCCGCTTGATGTCTCGAGTATGGAGCAACTGAGTGGGGGAGCATTGGGCCTTGCGCTCTTCGTGCCAACGTGGTGCTTGTGAATTTGTTACGATCGTCTTGATATCCTTGCGCTTGTTTGTGATGCTCAGCTGATGTATGGCGGATCATATACTTTGAATGGGGAAGTCTTTCTCATCACAAAACTGCCCCGTGACAAGTCACATTGTGACTCAAGGCGTGACCAGCATCAGAATATTGGAAGGGAGAGCCGCTTTGCGACCAGAAGGTCCATTAGGTGCTTGGAATTTGATAGACCTATCATGAGGCTGGGTGACGAGGGAGACGGAGCCGAAAAAGCTGTGATCATGCTTCTACACAGATACGTCGGCGTCCAAGTCTGTCAGTGTACCAGTACCAGTACCTGCGTACGTGCTTTGCTTCGTGTGTTCAAATGTTTGACTTTTTGGACTTGGCGAAAAATCCCAGAGCGAAGCACGTTCGGTAGATCGCCATTAAGCCTCAGGTGAAGACAGAATTAAACAATTGACTCGTTAATGGTGTGGCCGTGCCCATCCGACTAGGCTATGTCAAGTCTACTAAACCACTGCCAAGCATCTCCTGGCACGGCAAGTGATATTGCGATGCTGATACCGGGATTCCAAGTACCGGCATGGTCTCAGAGCTTTATTTGACTCTAAATGAGTGCTCAATGATTTAGATAGGGTTTGAAAGTCTGGACTCGATAGCCCTGCCATCAGATCAATTTGGTCCCTGTTCATCAACAGGACCAAGGCTTTAGTTTTCGCCCGCCAAGCCATCAAAATTGCAATCGCCGTATATTTGGTGTCGGGCACGGGCCGACAGGAACTTAGCTTTGCTAAACAGAATATCCTGTCGATCCTTTGATGGTCAACTCAACGTGTACAAGAATTTGTTTCTTACACGCGGATAACCTATGGCCAAGACATGTTTGACGACGCCCAACATCCAATGAACGATCGAGAGTCTGTTAGAGACACAAAAGGACAGGGGACCGTGCCACGGGATATCCAGGGATCGCTCCACCTCCTTGTCTCTCCGGGGCGCATATGACGCACTCGTACCCGTGTCGGTCATCCCTGCCGTGCAGAGGCGAGAGAGATGGCTTGAGTGGTGTGGGCGTGGAATGGAGATCCCACACCGGACCGGCTCTGGTTTTCGAGGTCTCTCGCACGAGATCTTTCAAAATCGAAACGACAGCCGCTCCAGGCGCTTTGAGTACCTCATGATGGAACCACGAATTTCGGGCTATTATGGAGAATGCGTCAATTTCGCCAACGCCATTGTGTGCACCGTGGCTAGAGAAGAGACGCCGAAAGGTCCCTTGATTCGCTGTGCCGGCCGAGATCTCGGCGTTGACCCTTTGGGGACCGCCAGAGCAGGGGGAAAACACCGATAGTCTTGGCGACCAGGAGCTTTCAACACCAGACAGTGCAGATGCCATCATCTAAGCCAGATTTGCTGTGCGACCTTCGCGTCTGGAAATTGAATGTTGATCTTTTCCCAATTCTTTCTTTGTTCGACGGTAAGAATCTGGAGAGGCATTCTTATTCTTGTCATGTCTAAGCGTGTTCAAACATACCAACTTTGTCTCTGTCAGGCCACACGGGGGTATGCTGATACTCAATTGAGCTTAAAATGCCCATGCGATCTGCGTTGCACAGAACAATACTCAAACGCCGCTCGGTCTGTTCATCACAATATCGATTAAGCATAACAGATGTAAGCTAGAATTCAAGCTTACTTCGAATAATCTCAAACCGACACGCAACTTGTCTTACTCCTGCGTCACTCTAAGACGCAATCATTATGCAAAGAGCATGGCTTAGACAGAGACACGGCACAACGCAACGCAACGCAACGCAACGAAATGCATTTCAGATTTGTGACGGAGAAAGGTCTTCTGGATACACAGCATCTATTGCTTGCGTGTCTCAATGAAAAAGCAGAGACGATCTTTGCCGATGCATCGACACGTGTTGATACTGCCCGCAATATTTTCATTGATGAGTTGGATTGATTTTAGAGCCCATGCCTAATTGCAGAAAATTGCTAACAGCAGAGGTTTGCCGGTCCAGGTAATGCAAGACGTGAAGTAGATCCGGCAAGCAAACCGGGAGTTACGAATCGTTGAAGGTATGTCGACTGGACAAGCCTCATCCAATGTTCGATATCAGAGTTGCAATGGCAGATATGTGCTGGGTAGTCTGAGAATTGTGGTTTCGCGGATGAAAGGATATGCGTGAATTGCGGCTCTTAGTAGTTGATTTTGACCAATCCTGGTTTAGACCCAATGCCACGACAGAGTCCATGTATCTGCTGTAAGATAAGAGCAAAAGTCAACAAGCAGAATCGAGAAGTTGCAATAAATTGACTTCAGGTATGTTGCTGAATGGTTCATATCCTTCCGATACCGGGGCGGCATGCCGGCTCTCCCGAGCAACTCCAATCAATACCTTGGGACGTTTATTCCAGTGGATGTTTATGCTGCCATTGCCCTGAGTGGTGACGGTACAGTACAGTACAGCCGACTATGAGCAAGGCGAATAGTTAATTTGCCCAAGCTCCGGTTTATGCCTCAGGTCCAACCAGCCAACCTATGTCGACAGGCGAGACGAGGCGAGCCAGTGGATACGCGTGGGTGGTAGCGCGGTTGTCCGCTATCTGTGTAAAAGCCGCGGCTTGCGTGGGGCCTTTGTGCTCGACACTGCAGTGATTTAGTCGGTCTGCTGGGTTATGTAATTTAGTTTTGAATGAAGGCTTGATTTGGCTGAAGGGCACGCGAGCTTGTTAATGAGGCCCGGCGATCAAAGTAAGGAACATTGACATGGATCCAGCAATTGCGCCGCCAGTTGCTGACTCCGGGCCTGTTCATTGCGAAGCTGGGAGGGACAGGGCTGAAGAGAGGCGCGGGATTATTGACTGCTCCCACCTTGTTCAGGGGCTATGCAGTATTCAAACAGAGCCTGACCGCTGAAGACATAGGGACAAAGGTATGCAGCCATACCTGTGCCTATGCAGAGCAGTTCTTTACCCGGTTGTTTTTTGTACCGCGATTCCAGTCATCTGCTGCCCCTGAGAGCAAACAGCAAAAGACGGATGATTTGCTGAGGATAGAAACACGAATGCTTCTGGTGGGGATTGATGATACGTGGAGGATCGTCACAAAGAACGAGCATGATTGTTCAAGGAATTGACCGCTGTTCCTGAGACTCTTTTCGATGATGTAACTGGTCAAATTGATGAGTTGAAAGATAATGGTTTTCGTTGTGCATCGTCACGATCGCTTTTTGAAAAGTCTTGGCTGTAACAGGGTCTCGGGCAAATGGTCGCTCTGGAATTGCGTGGGGTTCACAGCCTTCACGAGTTTTGCAAGCAACGATCTTGACTTCCAGTGCTTTGAGAAAAAGGTTTGTTCAACTTGCTCATCATCGTGTTGGAGATGTGATGTGACGTTGTAAAGAACAAACATGACAAACAGCCTGGGTGAGAGTTCATGATAATTCAGCAGCTCTTCATGAAGTTTTGAGCAATTACCGGTACACCAACTTTGATGGCGTGGAGCTTGTGCAAGTCAGGAAGGATGGCTGGTTGGCACTTGCAGTTTTGAAGGACAGCGAACCACCTTCAAGGGACCCCAGATGGGGAAAGTCAAGCCGGGACAGGGTCACTGGACCAATGAAAGCACGAAAAACTCCCAAAAGGTACGGTACTACGTTGATTCGATGGCACCTGCACTGTCATCTGGTTTGCAGGTGAGCTTGTTTTGCTAAAGCTGCATTTGTAGCGCTTTTAAGACTACCTACATACATCACCTCGGCAGCAAGAGATGGGAACGGAATAAACGTAGGGTTAAGCTATTAATAGGCCATGTGCTTTGGCTTAGGTAGGTCCTGCAGCTCTAGAACACAAGAGGCAGCTGTCATGTACAGCAGAGGCTCAGGGCAGGGCAGGGCAAGAGGGTAAGCCAGGGCGGATTGAGACTGACTACGACTGAGACTGGGACTGGGACTGGGACTGGGGAGGAGGTACTAAGGTAGCACGTCGGTCATCGTGAAGGGAAAGGCAAGAACGGATCAAGCAGCCAAGCTTTTCCCATACCTTAGTACTCGCTCACTGTCACCCCAAGCTCAATTTCCGTCCTGCACCTGCATCTGGGTCTAGGTACTGTGCTGTAGAAAACGATTCACCCACTGGGTCGCATAAGAGGTGGATTCGTTTGTTTTTAGTTAGAAATATACGCACTGTGCTTATATGTGTGCATTATATCCACTGTTAGGTCCTTCGGAGTGAAATGAGCCAGTCGTGATCCGTTTGTTTGCCCGAGAATTAGGGGGATTGAGCAGTGATTCTTTGTTTAGCTGTTGAAATCGGAGGACTGTAATCGCGAGGTTGCCTTCGTGTTGCTGATAAAAGTCACTGTTGATCTCAAAAATCTGATCTATAACTTGTCGCCATTCGATCATCAGCTGCCCCCACTCACACATGAACGAAACCATTTCACTTAACCCCAACCCAAGCAGGGGCGTCAATATTGTGTTGCTCTCTCTGTCTTTATGGGATTCATACTACGTAGTATGGGCATAGGAAGAAGAAACCGCTTCAACACATTCATGTGCTTGGAAGATGATGGCTTGTTGTCTTGTTGATGAGTGGAAGACAGACATCGAGTCTGGTACTTTTCCCTTGCGCCAAAAGACAAAGATAGGTATGATAATCATACTACTTACCTACACATCCATTATCATTATCAGTAAAATTTGTGTATGTATTTGTACTTGCATACTGTACCCATCGCCTTAGTACTTTCTTGTCCTTACAATGCGCACGCCCCTCCCATCCACCCTAATCCCAGCACCCCCGTCGAGTTCCCCACGTCGAGTCTGATCCACCATCAAGCCAAAGCGAAGAGGGTTCTTAGTTTGGCTTGGCTTGGTTCTGGCTGGTGAAGGGACCGAATTGATCGACTGCACCGAGTAATAGCACAGCAGCCGGTGCTTCATTCATAATTTGCATGTATGTATGTAGATGGAGCCAGACACAAAAGAGCAAGCTGCGCGCTTTTTTTGCTCGATTCCTTACCTCAGTTTATTCCTCCCCTTTCAAACTATCTTACTTTCCCTTTGATCTTGATCTGATCTCGAAAGGGAAGCTATCTCGACTGTGTCGCTTTTTGGCTTCACTCTTACAGTTAATCTTAATATCATACGGGCTACTACTTATGCCGTCCCCTCTTCTACTTTTACTTCAGCTTCAACTTCCCCTTCGACCAGCTCGACCTCCCATGCGGCCTTGGCTTTCCAATCCATAAGCTTGGGAGATCATACAACAGACGACACTGTTACAAAGAGGTGCCAGGATAATCAGCATCGAATTGATCACAGGAAAACGGACATCAACCCCTGTTCAGGACGTTTGCCGCATCGACAACCATTCCAGGCTTACTTACACGGGCACGAGATCTTGATCATTTCATACCAGCTCGCCGACACGAATAGTGGACAACCAGTCAATCTATCATCTGTCAAATTCGGCCGAGACGAGACGCAAGACGGCCTCGCCTGTATTAAACGCAACACCTTTTCCTCACGACATCTATTCCCTTGTGGGCAAATCTTGGCCTTTTTGCTGCAGCAACTCGGTAGTGCCGTTGAAGCCTCTCTCGCATTTTGCCGACGGACCAACCACACTCGCACATTCCCCAGCCCAGCGATATAGCCTACAGTACAGCGCCAGTAGTGCCCTGTATAGCAGTCGCTGAACCACCTCATCACCCAGTCCTTAAATAGTGGTGTGTAGCGCTCACCTCACTTGTTGGTTACTCGCTTTTATAAGTGACTAGCTGCTACTCCAAATAGCAGCTTTGCATTTGCGTACCCCCAACACCGTCAGTACGCCGAAGCCCAGTACCCCGTCCAATATCACGGGCCGACAAGACCAGACCAGACCAAACCAGACGCCATTTCAGTCGGGTCCCCGTCACGATAAAACAGCAGAAGCGCCCTCGCTATCCCCCCAAAACGAATCAAGCATTATGGCGGCACTCTCGGCCCCAAGGACAATGCTGGCTCCCCACCAGCTCGACTCAGCGGCAACAGCAGCAACAGGTATGGACTTGCCCATGTATTATTTTTCTTCTCCCCAGTCTCTGTAATCAATCAATCAACCAACACCAGCGCCCATTCTTTCCTTCCCTGATTTGCCTCTTTCTCTTGCCCATGCCCTTTTAGGCAATCGATTCCCCATCTCATTGCTTAGTTTCAACCGTTTCTAAACCCAAGCTCTTTTCTTTCCTCCCCTCGTCTTCTTTCATAATCAATTCATTCCTTTTTCATTCTCCGCTTTTACTATCCAATGTTCATTTCGTCATTCCCGTGTCTGCCGGAAGCGAGAAGTATCTCCGTGGACCCTGCAAATTGGTGCAGTCCAGTCAGTGCAGTGACGCGATAAAAGTTCAGTGGGACTTACTTTGCTGGTCCGTCCGGCTGCGAGAAACGGCTCCTGTAAGTGGGTTCCAGAGATGGGGTGCTGAGAAAGCAAGCGTTTCGATGCAACCAGCTGGGTCTTTGCAATTCCAACATTCGCCCGCCCACTCTTCACTCGTTCATTGTTTATTCTGCCTACCTACTGTCCTGTTCGTTTTTGTCACGTCTCGCCTATGCCTTGTTGGGCTGAGCATGACTTGACAAATTCATGACAACCATCCATCCTTCGCTGGGCCTAGCCTTGGCGATTCGGGGTTGGTCCCGTTTAATTCCCTGCTTGATCTGATCACTCGTTTCCTTCCTCACCTCTCGTTCTCTTACTCACTCTCAAGTCCCATTCTATTTCTGCCTCATGCACCCCCCGGTTGATCTCTAGCCTTGTCCCATGTCAACCCGAACCCTGCAAACTTCTCCAAGTCTAAGTTATCCCTGCCTGCTGACGTCTTTTTGCTTGTGCCCTCCACAGATAAAAGTACCTCATCATCACCGTTCCGCGCAAACCAGTTTCAGACTCCATCTTCACCGCGCGATATTTCTACCGACCTTACTGAATCAATTGTTCTAGAAGAAGGTGGTGAATCTGGAAGTGAATCTACTCTTGAGCCTGTCACCCCCGTTAGCGGCCGTCATTCGCAAGACTTCACCCTCCAAAGCCAGGACCTTCAAGATCTCCAAAGTCTACAATCTTACCAGGCCGGCTCAGTCACATCTTCAGGGGTTGTACCTATTGCGATCCCCGGTGCCAACGCGGGTAACAACAACAACAAAGGAGGATATCTCTCTCAGTCCGCAAGCCGGCCACCCACCACTTGTGAGCCAACTACACCAAGGGCAACAGAACCAGAGCCCGGCAGCTCCCTTACTCGTCAATCCACTCGCGGGTCCATCTCTACCGCGAGCTTCAAGCGCACCATGTCGAATTTCTTTCGTCGATCAAATTCACAAGCCAGAAACGACTACCCCCCTTCGGAACCAGCAACACCGTCGGTCGTCTCTGCGCCCACTGAGCCTCAGACTAATGGTCAACCACGGGCTGCAGCTCGTCGTCGTTTCTCTATGAATCGCTCCTCCGCTACTACTCGTTCCAACTCTCCCCCTTCTCCCAGCGATAACGGCCTCGAAATGAAAATACCACACCGCGAACATGAATCCGAAAAGTCTCTTCCCAACCAAGGCGATTTCAAGAAGAACCGCACTTCCACAGGATTCGCCTTCCGCAACCGAGCTATCAATTTCGTCGGGGCGAATCACAACAGCCGAGGAGATGCAAACAAGCGCCCTGAATACAACCGCCGAGCTAGCAGCTATGACGGCAGCCGTCCCAACACACCTCTTCCACCACCCGCAGAAGGCGATGAGACTATGTATCCTCCTCAGCGAAGTGTCTGGCCTCTCCCTCCAGACTCCGGAACTGGTGCCAAGGCTCGACGCATGAGTTTGAGCCTCCCAGATGATTTTGCTGTGGACGTGGCCGAGCTACAAAACGAGTTCGAATACCAGCGCAAGTTTCTGGGCCGGCATGGCAAGCATCTTGGCAAGGGAGCTGCGTCCAAAGTCACACTCATGATGCGCAAGGGTTGTCCAGAGGAGCTCTTTGCCGTGAAGGAATTCCGCGGAAAATCGCACCGTGAAAGCCAGCAAGATTATGAAAACAAGATCAAGTCGGAATTCAGCATTGCTAAAAGCTTACACCACCCAAACATTGTTGAGACTTTCCGTCTTTGTACCGACCATGGGCGATGGAACCACGTTATGGAATACTGTTCAGAGGGCGACCTTTTCAGCCTGGTGCAAAAAGGTCACCTCAAGGGCGACGACCGTAAGAAGGACCGGATGTGTCTTTTCAAGCAATTGATTCAGGGCGTGCACTACCTTCACGTTAACGGCATCGCCCACCGTGACATCAAGCTTGAAAACCTTCTTATCACTAAGGACAGCAAGCTCAAGATCACCGACTTTGGTGTGTCAGAAGTTTTCACTGGTACTCACCCCGGTCTTCGTGAAGCTGGCGGACAATGCGGCCGTAACATGGGTGGCGAAATCCGTCTATGCTCACCAGGTATTTGTGGCAGTGAGCCTTATATCGCTCCTGAAGTCCTTGCCAAGAAGGAGTCCTACGACCCTCGAGCTCTCGACGTGTGGAGTTCTGCCATCGTTATGATTTATCTGACCTTTGGGGGCGCTATCTGGTCTCGTGCTGAGCCTGGCGAGCTCCATTACGATAAGCTTGTCACGGGCTGGAACAAGTGGTATTCGAAGCATCCCGAAAGCGACGCTGCCATCAGCGACACGGATTACCCCAAATGTTATGCCCTTGACGTTGGAATGAGCCCGCCTGCTCTGCGCCGCCTTGTGCTACAGATGTTGAACCCTGAGCCCAGTAAGCGTATCGGCATCGACGAAGTCATCAACAACCGTTGGTTGAAGAACGTCGAGTGCTGCCAGGTGGAATCCTACGATGACCCTGCGTTGCTTATTGACGCCACCAAGAAAGACAACTCTGTACATGGCAATAAGAAGATCTTTTGCCATAACCACCTGCCCCCGAAGGGTACCGGCTCTCACTCCTTGGGCAAGATGCCGGGCCAGGCGGGCTACTAGACGACGACTAATGAATAATGGAAGAGCATTCGAAATGCTTACAACTACCGAACGCATTATTATTACTACCTTGATTACACATAAGAATGCAAGGGATCGCGTGCTCCATTAGCCACGCAAGCACCTATATTGGCGTTAAGGTCAAGGCCATGGATGAGGAGGGAGGGATGGCCCGCATGGCCCGGAGTTGATGGATTTACTGTCGTTTCTCTTTTTCTTTTGACAGGCCCAACTGTATATAGTTTAAGGACTTTTCCTTGTTTTTGTCGGATGGTGCTGCACTTCAACCGGCAGAAATGGAGGACCTCTTACAAGCAAGCAGACATAATACCCCCAACAAGACGGTTTCTTGCTATTTTTGGAATATGGTGGAACATGGATATGGAGCATGCCACTGCTCTACTAAAGAAAAGGAGGGTAGAAGGATGGCCAATGGTGGTTTATCAGTTCGACCGTTTTGTTCTTTTCTTAAACCCGTCGTTGATGCAGGGATGCGCCCGCTTGAAAGATTGCACAGTTTAGATACATTACATACTGGGCTCAGTGCAACGGTAGTCTGCTGCCGTTGCCAACAGTCTTTTCTGCGGACTAGCACAATAGACTTGCACTCTTGTATTCAAAACAAAATCCTTGCGCCTTGGTGTCTGAGTATCAGTGATAGAGGGGCCATTCTCGGGACGACTTGGCGTTACAACCGTGTTACTTGACGTCTTTATCAGGTGTTTTGGACAGCTTATAATGGTGGATACCAGTGGCAGTGGTGCGATAATTGAGCCAGGGCATTATCTAGATAAAGATGGGTTGATGTGAGATCTATCACGATAGAAGGGCTATGGAAGCATCCGACTTATTGGTATTGTAACAGGTTTTCCATGACATGTTTTTGTTTTTGGAGTTTGTTCATCGGTCTCTGATCCACATGGCTGGAACAGATGAATATACTCACGCGTGGCGTGCACAGCTGTGTCGATCTGCGGACTGGTCTCCTTCGGTAATACATGCCTATGCCATGCGATGTCAACATCCCACGCGATATGGATGTATGTCTCAGCACTGTGCTGTAGTCAGAACCGGGAAATGGCGAAAGGCGGTGTTGAGTGAGGGATATATCACGGATTGGGACGTCGTATGGGACTGTCTCACAGGTGATGAAGTTATATGTGGGCTGCGCGCCTCTTGGGATCAGGACCAAAGGTTGATATGTTGAGTCACGCACGTGGCTGGCTGACCGAGTCGCAGAGGTCTCAACGAGGCATTTCTACCATTTTGGAGGGCTTTGGCTTAAAGGTCTATCATGGTCTAGACGGCTCTTGAGGACCACAAACTCTGTAGTTCGGGGTCTTAACTTTGTATCACAAAGAAAGGGCGTTATACCTGCCGTCGGCGCGTGATGCTTCAACTACAACGTCCAGGCTGTTGAATGGTGTTGCACCAAAAGTCGATTCAATGCTTGGCAGGCACCTAAGATTCCCATCTAATGCACCATGGCGGAAATAACGTGCCGAGTCACATCGCAAGTGATGAGGCTGTCAGCCGCAAGAACCACGCTGCATGTAGTGGCACACCGACAGAATATGAAGTTTTGATAGAGCAATGGCTCGGATCAGAAATGCCGGGTTCAGGTTCAAGGGGGGTTGATTCGTGCCCGCATTCTCAAGTTCGTGGGGGCATAATGAGACACTGTCCGGACTGTGCTGTTACAGCTCGTGCGACATTTGGATCAAGACTCGTGATTACTGGGTTATGTTGGAGATTGCTGTCTTTCCCCGGATGTAACGCGAGAGAAGGCGCGGGGAAAAGGAAAGGAAATCAATGGCTGAAGTCTGGTGGACGGGGCGTGAGCATAAGAGAAGAAAGAACAAGATACTTTTGTTGTCCAGAGTTTATTTGACGAGGAGGTGAGAAAAATAAGAAAGCGTGCCGTGCCGTGTACTCTATCGTACTTTAATTAAAGATTGAAGTTAGTTAGTTAGTTATAGTTTTTTGTAAGCTTGACTTTGAAAGCTAACTAACTAATGCGTGCTTTGCGTTGCTTTGCGTTGCTTTGCTTTGCTTTTCTTTACTTTGGTGGTGCGTTCGGGAGGTTCCGTGTCAAAGTACCGACTCGGCCGGGTATTTGTATGGGGATCGGTCGAATGGGTCCGCTATTGTACCGGAGACCGGGCTCGAGAGATTGAGTTTACTACCATGAATATTATAAGTCGATTGCATTGGAGGGAATTTATAAGATATGCCAGAGTCCTCTCATAGAACTCAATTTCAACACCATTTCTTGACCAAAATATCTCTCTAGAATATGCTGCGTCCACTGAATGGCCCGTGTGGGGTTTCTGAAACTCCCATCGGGATATCGGGAGACTGCTCCATCTAGGATCCCAGTGCCTTAATTAAACCTTATCAAGCATCTAAGCTTATTGAGTTATTACGCTCCGTCTAAAAGACTTTTTGGGTTTCTGGAAAACGTTTCAGTTGCATCACCAATTACAGACACAAAAATCCCTCCAATAGAAGTAGCATCTCGGAAGGTGGAATACCGAAATACGGTGACCAAAAGTGGGATATTCAACCCAACTGCCGCAGAAGATAATTACAAACATGGCTATGAAACTCGATATCCTCCGAATCTGCCGAACCCAGACTGATGGAGCGAGAGTCTATAATAAGGAGATGTCGCATCGAAAAGAGTCAAGGATGATTCTTGGTATCTCTTCTCTTCAACTTACTACTGGCTAGTATTCCTCCAATTCACTTCTCTGTCGCTCATTACTTTGCTATCAATCCTTCAAAATGCGTGTCGCTGCTGTCATCACTCTTCTCGTCTCAGTGGTCTCTGCTGCTCCAGCTGAGACGCGCTCTTGCTCCAAGGCCAAGAACACATGCCCTGTTGTCTTCGATGGCCGAGTTCCCGCTAATGCCTCTCTGACCGATTTCGACAAGGAGAACGGTGGCGGCTGGAACCCTTACAACCCTGGCTTTGTCAAGGGAAACAACATTTCTTGGTCCGAGATCATTAAACTGCCCCAGACCACTCGATCTCGCTTTGACGCTACCGGCAAGACGATCCCTCTTGAGGTTACCATCAGCGATGAGAGCATCTTCATGAAGCAGTTTGGTTTCCGTCGTGCGGGTCTGCAGTTCAGCAAGGACAAGAACGAGGGCAGCGCTGGCTCTGAGGGTATCAAGACCCTTCACTTCAGTCTCATGCAGGATGAGAGCCGACCTCTTAACCTCAGCCACGAGTACCTTGTAAGTTTCACTTGGAGGTCCTATTTTTTCCTGCCGCTAACAACAACAGAACGTCTGGCACGAGAAGGCTGATTTCTCCGGAAACCAGTTCCAGTTCCAAGCTGGTACCATCATCGGCCAGAACCACACTGCCGAGACCTGGAAGCTGTTCGATGAGAAGATGAAGCTTCTCTGGGAAACTCCTATGCTCAAGGGCAAGTGGCAGAACTTTGCCATTACTCTCAACTTTGACAAGAAGTAAGTCTTTGTCAATTATCACGAACAAAAGAGCGCGACTAACAAGTACAGCACCATCCAAGCCTACTACTCTGAGGGTTCCAAGCCTCTCAAGGTCGCTACTGAGCCTATTTCTCGCGACTTGAGTGGTCAGGGACAGTACCAGATTGGTATGCTCAAGAAGCCTACCGGTACCGATGATGTGGCCAATGCTGGATTCCAGGAGAAAAACTTGAACGAGGGACTTATCTATGGTGGTATTTTCCTCGAGGACAGCAAGAACAACTGTGTTTCCCTCTAAGTTCGCGTATGAGGTATTGAGGATGCAGTGCTCCGTGTGGTCATGGGTCCTTTCGCGTGGTAGATCGACTATTATACTTGAGCGTACCGATTTATTATTTATTATAAATTTTATTTCTTACTGTTTGTTTTGCTAGTATCTGATTATAAAGGCTGGGGTTGATCTGATAACTTTGTCTCTTATTGTCGGCAATCAAGTTCTTCTATGGGTTGTCAATTGTATTCTGTAGGTCAAATATTACAAGCCCGCCGTTCAGGGCGAAGTAAAAAAGTTCCTCATGGCAAAGCTCTTTCTATTTGCACTGCCCTTCTTTCTCTCCCTTTCATCTTTGATCCGCCAAAATAGACTCCCGTCATAGCACGCCCTCAAATCACTTTTGTGTACAAGTCCGTCCTTTTGTAACAGGACGTAAGTCGTCCACCACTCCATGGCTGCAAAGCTCCAACCTGCTGGATCCGCTGCGCATCGATCCTTCTTCCACAGTCTCAGCAGATCATCAGCCGTCAACCCTCCTTCACCCGAAGAGTCAAACCGGTCGAACAGCTGCTCGAATCTCTCGTGGTTAAGATTCCCGTCAAAGTCGTATATCCCCGTGTCGGAACCGTGTTTGGCTTTGTTGATGTCATTGACGTAGATGCGGAACATGGGATCTGGTACCCAGCTGTGGCCTAGTCGTGTAGGGTATGAAAAGAAAATGGGGATTAGGAGAGATCCTATTGAGAAGAAGAGGCCGAACCCGAGCTCACGGAAGCCGTTGTAGACGTCAAAGGGCCAGATGACACCATCCGAGTCGCGGTCCCAGAACTGGACGTGTTTCTGGAGAGGGCTGAGTTCTTCGTCTTTGGTGCTTAAGGTTGTGTGGACAGGCTTCTCAGAATGAGTTTCACAGACTTGAGCATATGTTTTTTGTTTGTGATGGCCATTGACTCCATTGGTCGTGTCGTAGGAGATGTTTGTGTTGTCTTGAGGCATCTTGACATCCACACCAGCAATATCTAGTCGGCAGGTACAAGTGGGTGTCAAATAATAGCGCGAGAAGTGATTGATGTAATTAAATGTCTGTAGTAATTGAAAGGCTAGATGTGAGCAGATCACTGTGGATGGAGTGCAATCAATCGTATCATTATACTGTGGCTAAGCTGGGTATGTTGTTTACGATCAATTGACGTAATTGCAAGACACGGATCCCAACATGTGATTGTACCTTAGAAGGATAATATCAATGACCCGCAGATAATACAGTAACACAAAATATGTGCTATTGCGACATTTCTGCATGCTTATTTTGATGCCAAAAATAGGTAGTAGTCACAGCCAGCAAGTGGAATATTACTTGATCATCACTTACACATAGCAAAAGAACCTTATTCAATTGAAAGGCAACAATTCCTTTTCACATGATCCCACTCATGGTAGACCTAATAGTCATTTGTAGTGGAGATGAGGGAATAAAACGAAAACATGAATGTTTGCTGGATTGTTGCTGGTGATGCTATTTAGGTCGTAAACAGCGTGCCCGTATCGACTTCCGGAACTGCCTCGATCGTCCCCCCAAGGTTCTCGGTTAACTAGCACGTATGGATATGAATCACGATATGGACAGACACGCTACCAGTAAGGTTAAAGTTGGTAGATAGAAGTTGAGAGCAGAGGTCATGCATTCTTTGCTTCTTCTTTAAACTTATGACCTTCGCATTCGTAGACCCTTTCGAGTTGACGACCTACACATGAAAGCAAAGGCTGTTGAGATTGATTGAGGACGTGTGTGATCTAGACATCTTGCTTTTTCGTGGGCTTCCATACTAGCAATTGGAGAAGTCCCCATTGCTGCTCGTTCGTATGCCAGAAAGATGTCTCCCAGCCTGGTCCAGTGTCTTATGCTAAAGGTACTAACATTGGTTCTTATCATGAGTTTGGCTCTGACCTTTGAAAAAGATGCCAGCATACCCATCATAGCTTATGTGGAACAAAATAGACCCAGTTGCATGACAGAGCAGTGGCGCAGGACTGTTCCTAGTCGTGGGCATTTCCGTATCGCCAAATATGCGGCGGTGGTAGGCACATCTCGCACAAGACCCAAACAGTTTTGATCTCAACAGAAACTGTAGCTAAAAAGAGGTCCATATAGACAATATGAGACCCAAATTTGTCACTGGCATCTCTCTGAACTCAACTTGGGCCGATGGGTGTGGGTGCATGATCTGGTTGCGGCCTTTCGGACTGGTTGTAGAAACCAGATGGAAGAAAAGAAAGTTGTACCGCAAAGAACCTCGGTCCCTCAAGTAAAGAGCTCTTGTATTGAATACCATTGATTCTCCAATTGAACCGCCAACGAGTAGAGGCATTCCAAATATTGACCAACTGACCAAAGCCTCTGTCGGCCACCTGTCGAACGAAGCATCCATTTGGAGAGTAGAGTGAGCCAAAAAGTAAACCGATGATGATATGTGATTCACCTAATGATGTGGTTGAAGTTGGTACTGAGCGCAGCAAAAAAGCTGAGAAAGAAGCAAATGTAACGAGAGAAGAATCTACGACTAAAGGTTTGTGCAACGAAACCTACCCAACGATCAACTTGGAAGGCGGGCTCCAAAGAAGTGGAAAGGGACCTTCTCTAGAACGTAAACTTGTGCCTGAGGTGGGGAAGGCACAACTTCCATGAAGAAGCCTCCCAGGTATAGGTATGTTCAGGGAAGGAACTAATGATGGATTCTTAAAGAATTGTGCTGCTCGTAACACTTTATCCTCCTCCTTTGAGTCCCCTTACCATATCAATTTCCACATCCAAGCAACAGGATTCCTCTAATAACAACTGCTGGAATTCAGACTCAAGATCCGACACCTGAATAATCTGTCGTCTTGCTAAACAGAGCTCGCCATGAGAAATTGCCTTCCAACGGCACCTTATCCCACCCCAGACCTTCTTCATTCTCGGGGGCCGACAGACTTATCGCTTCCACAACCGAGTCCCCCGCATCAGAAAAACGAGACCCGATATACAGACAAGACGAACCGTCAACTGAAAGAGGCGCTTCAACACGATCGAGACGGAATCTTCCAACAGATGCCTGTTTGCCATCCGCATATCGAAACAACAGCCCCGAGATCTTGGCCTTGCCCTCGTCCCCAGTTTCTTTGCAGGCCACAATATCTTTGACCCCCTCGAGCGAAACCTCCAAATCCTCGCGCTTCTTACCTGCGTCTAACCAAGTCGGCAGCCTCGTCGCCATGGACCCCTTACCACACCCACCTACTGTTGCAGCTGCAAAAAGAGGAACGCCATCCACACTAGGATGGAAGAACACTCGCATCGGAGATCCTGTAAATGTTTGAGCTATGCATTTCCACTCGCTTTTTATTGCACTGGGCTTCCCCATAATCAATGTTCGTGAATGACTGGTCAGCAGCTGCTAGGCTATCAGCATCAGGCTGGCAAAGAAAGGATGAGGGCCAGATCTTACGGCTATAGCAATCCCACTGAGAGATGACGAAACTGGCTTCTGCTGACTTGCGTGTGGATCGCCATCTTCCTCTGGCTCATTCTTTGTACGCAGCCAGACCTGTTCAACCTTTTCTCCGGGGTTCAATGGGTGATAGTCCCAGTAAAGAGTCGACGACAAAGAAACGTTATTTTGTTTTACAGTCATCTGTCTTGCCCCTATATCTTCTTCGAGTTCACGGTAAAATCCAAGAGACTCTCCAGACTCATGTGAACGGATATTTATGAGGCGGTCCCCATACCAGCACGCGGAGTATGCGATGATACCGGGCTCATTAAAGCCCAAAGCTACCATACGGGCCTCTATTGCCATGCCGAAGTTTGATGAGGGCTTTTTCGTGACGTGATAGGCCATGTTCTTCAGCGACGTCGGCGTCATCGGATATGGCCAACAGATATTGGGACTTAACGGAGTGGCTGCAACACTCCGTAATTTGAGACCCTAACTTCATGTGAGAACAGCAGACTATCAATGAAGGGGAAGCTCACGTCGTCAAAGAAGGTGATAGTTGGACTCATTATCGGGAGTGTACGCCACCAGCCAGAGTGGCTCTCCTTGGTCGATACCACTGCAGGATTATCGACGATCTGTCTGATTCCCAGATGATCTTCAGAGAAATAGAGATATTGGTCTTCGTGGCTTTCTGAGGCTTTCCAGAGCAGTCGGCCACCAAGCTGTGGTGCATTCGATAATGAGGCTATATACTCGACGCCGTTTAGGCTGAAGTGCGTTGCCCAGACATCCTTTAATGGCTCAATTGTGCACCGACTGGGTCGACGAAGACCAGACAGCGAAGCAATCGCATAATGAAGAACCAGATGTTTGTTTATCATGAACAAAATCTCCGTCGGGAGCTTTGCAAACTTGTTACCCATGAGCTGATTCAAGTGATTCAGAATCCATTCCTGCCGCTGCCCATCTTCCTTGGCTGGCGCTTCATAAGAATACCGTGCGACATCCAAGAAGGCATTCTTCCGAAGGCCAAGGCTTGAGGCAATAGTAGAGCATTCGACGTGATAGCCCGTTGTCGCACACGTATTGTGATCGCTTTCACATGGCTTAAAGGTTGCAAATAGCTTGGTGTCGTCAAAGGAATCCCCAAACGCAAAGGTTGACGACTCAGTCCCTGCGGAAGACCCTGCCACCGGGTAATGTTAGTAGCAGGGTTCAATACTGAGTTCAATTGTACAACTTACTGGCTGTAACGATCTCACCAGGCTTAATCACGAAACGACACCATCCACATCGTCGACTAACACAATATGAAGGGAAGGCTATCAGAGGAGGTATGGGGTTCACATAGTTCAATGCGTGCCACTCCCATTCTTGAACAGATTCTTCCCATTCCAGATCCATGATTCTGTTGATTTCTTGTGAGATGAGTCCACCAACGTCAGCCATGGTTGAGTATTGTAAGTACGGGAGGGCAGGGAAGCCAGCCCTCCGACCGACCGCGCTGGGTAGTAGTTATAAGCTGAGCTCAGTCGGGATAAGTGAATAAGCCGTAAATCATGATGATATCACGTGGCATCGTCCAACGTAAGAAATACCAAAAAAAGGGTGCAGAAATGCGCCATGTTGAATGGGTGGATGGAAGGTTTGAATCTAGAAATAAATTGTCCAACTGTGTGTAAGCTGACAAGCCTTCACAGTTGTATGTCATTTTGCTTCAGATTGCTCGAACTTTAACTTGCGCCTATCATCGGTCGCTCTTATTATCGCTCCATTCGCTTCATTCGGATGCTCTGATCAGTAATATCTCATCGGCTAATGCCTTTTCCTTGTACTATTATGCACACACTCTAAGCGCCGCCACCACGCCAAACGGTAAAGACTGCAAAACAACTGACAGCACGATAGACCAGGACAGGTTTGCAAAAAAATCGAAAGACCTCATCATTTCATGATTATCATTCGTTCAAATAGAACTTCCAAGACTCGTTTTCTTCATTCTCTTCTACTTGATCCCCCTCATTGATAATGCGCCAATGGCCTCTGATATCTCATAACGAATGCTGAGATTGGATCAGACACAAATATTGACCAAGTAGTCTTTTTATTAAGTGACTTGAAACAGCTAAGCACCATGGTTTAAGTGCCACAGATATCAAGGACAGTAGAGTCAATACGAGGTAGACAGTAATTGGGTATTTGGATTAAAACCTAAGATAGAGAGACCTTCTCCTAAATGTACCGGCAGATGTCAATACTTAGACAGTATTGCAAAAATTTCCCTCCTTCGCGTATTACAACTTTGCAAGAAAACAGTGCGGTTATGGCCACGAACAGCTTCATGGAGACCAAAGGAGTAAACCACTGCGTTAGTAAAAGCACAGCGCTGAGATTGGCCCTCTTTCCACAAAGAGGACAAGTCCTTGCCGAGATTGGCCAGTCTTTGCAATCACCGAGCCATTTTGCAACACCTAGATATTCGTTGTTCATGGCCGCCTGTGAATTGTTTCATGGCGCCGCGTAGTCGCCGATCATGAATGTGCTTATGATTGCGGCTCGAAAGAACCCCCCCGAAGACAAACTGGCCAGTCTGCACGGGTCGCGAAAGAATTGAGCATGAGTACGTGCCAAAAGCACATAACTTTGGTCGCTAGCTGAACCAATGATTGAATCAAGACAATTTCTTCTGCATCATATCAGCCAGCTCATCAAGAAGCTCTACCGTCTCAGCAGGGCTGGCAATCCAAGCTGTTGTGCCGACACTGCGTGCCTTGAAATCATTGGAGCCAGCACTCAAGAATTGATCGCCTACGTGCAGCGTGTTCTCGCCTCGGATGGTACCACCGTTCTCCTTACTTCCAAACCACTGTTGACAAACAGTCACACCCCAGCTCTTGTCACCGATATCGACAAACACATCATTTCCGCCATTGAAGGCACAGAATGGTACACGGCGGGATTGGCTCGCCACAGAGGGTGGGATAGGTGGAGAGCTTGGGCGGTGCTTAGTTGGACGCTCTTCACTGGATCCGAGACTGCTGAGCTCGAGGATACGCTGAACAATGAGGACAGTCTCCTCGAGGCTCTCACGAGCAATACGAGTTCCCGGTGTCTTGGGGATGATGCCTACAGCTCGATCCTTGCGCATGATCATGGCAGGCAAATTAAGGTTGTTGACGCAATCACGAAGGGCACTCTCGGCGACACCCAGCAATCTTGTAATGTCAGCATCCGACCATGAAGCCATTTCGGGAGTCAGCCATTGAGTGCGTGGAACAGGAGCCAGCTTGTGAGGCGAAGAAGGCGAGTACTCGAACAAATAGTTTGCTTCGCCTCCCATGATCACGATGTTTTGCTTTTGCACAGGGTCCAGATCGGTTGACTCCGCAATAGCATCAAGCAATCCATGGAGGCGCTCATAGTAGCGATCAGCAGAGGTGTAACCAGCAGCTGTAACAATACCGATTTTGATGTTTTTGCGTAGGAGGTCTGCTTCCAGTTAATAATTTGCTTGCTAGCTCTAGAAGCAGACTTACCGAGAAGACGGGGAATCACAGGGCTTGTGGGCTCAAGATTGAAACCATCGTCGTACAATGTCACATCACCATCGAACGTGGCCAGTTGCAAAGACCCGTTGGTGACAGCCATAGACTGGGCCGAATTGAGGATTTGGCGAACATCGTTGAAGGATGGAGCAACAAATCTCCGAGACGAGATATACCTTTTTCTGTCTTGATACTTGAAGGCAGCTTCAAGAGGGAGGCGGGTGAAAAAGGGGCCCGCTGTGGGGATAAGCATCCTTAATTTTGAAGGGAGCACACTGTCATCTTGCTGACGACTAACTGTTTGGGGTCAGATATGTCTTTCTCAAAGCATGCAAGTAGAATCATACTGTGGTCGTCAATCATCAGCTCTACATCACGCATGATCTCTGCGTAACGACGGTGAGCCTCTTCGGCCATCTGAGTCACACTGGGACCATCTCCAAAGACGCCCGTAGGCTGCGAGTATAGGACAAAGGGAACAGCTAGAAGGCCTTTGACCCATTCTATGATTTGTGTCAGCTAGATCCGATATGCGTTGCAGTGATGACGGTGAGACATGTGGTGCGGGGATGAGATGATGGGCGATGGGCCAAATAGCGAGCATGTGTAGCTGTGCAGTATTCCCTTCAGATCTCGACGCGAAATTGGTTCATCTTACCGATAAATTGGTCTCTTCGGTGTGTCTTGAGAGCATCTGTTTGCCATTGTGAGCTTGTGTAACCATGAGAGTTTGGAGGACAAAGACAAAGACAAGTCAAGGGAGAAGGTGGGGTTATCGACAGCTTACTTACACTCAACGCGGTAACGGGTCGTCATGGCTGTAGAAGAAAAGTATAATGATTCAAAGTTAGAGTTTGTTCTGCTGAGGTAAGGATAAAAGTAAGAGTTGTATGAGAAGGAAGAAGAGGAGGAGAAGAAGTCTTTGTGTTTGATAAGCTGAGGGGAGTCGAGGCCAAACAAGACAAGACAAGACAAGACGGTGTGACTTGCCTGACCTACCTGGGTAAGGTAGGGAAGGCAGGTACCTGTCTAGCTTCGCACCTTCCCTGCACATACGGTACGGGAGCCGCCGCTGCGTTGAGGGTTGAGCGGGGAACGCCGAGAATGCCCAAGCTGTAAAGGGTAGACTATCTGATTGGCTCGGGATATTCATGCTGCCCCTGTCAATCTGTCCTGCGTTACGGCATTGGCATGCACTTTGTCCAACACGTACCAACATACCCTAGACTAGGTAGTTTTAAGCCTGATCGTTTTATTATGAGCAGTCATTGGCTTTATGTGACAAGTCTTTTTTCACTAGGACATGGACGCAGGGATTGTACGGTACTGGAGACAGTCGAAAAATGCTTACAT
The DNA here is from genome assembly GCA_014898925.1 of Fusarium nelsonii. Lineage (NCBI taxonomy): Eukaryota > Fungi > Ascomycota > Sordariomycetes > Hypocreales > Nectriaceae > Fusarium > Fusarium nelsonii. Next base: position 17,777 of record JAAVUC010000141.1, on the reverse strand, counting down.
ATCAAAAAAGCTATAAGTATAGAGAGTACCGGGCCTCAATCGCACAAGCTCCCAGTTCTTGAACCGGATATACACAGCTACGTATGGTGGCACCAACACATGGGAGCTGCTCCTCCTCGTGATGCTGACATCACTCACTCCCACGATCGAAACCAATTACATTCCACTCATAAGCACGGCCTCGCTGTCGATCAACATGAACGAGAAAACTAAAAGCCAGCGTCCCGTCACTCTTCGGTCGCTAGCTGAAGCTACGCATGCATGTCTTACACTACCGTCGATAGCAGAAAGCCCCAAAACCTGCTCAAGGCGTAGAGGACGGGGCTGAGGTGCGGTGAAACAAGCCATATTTGATGGATCGACACAGAAACACGATGCACATAAAAACAATTATCTGCCCTTCAGAAATGGACAGAGTTCCCAAATTTCTGGTGCCATCCTGTTGTGCGGCATATACCGAGTGTGATACCTTACCGGCTAGGCTATTCCGATCAAGGCGAACGACCGGTCTGCATATACATCAACCAAATCATTTTCATACAATCGATATCTGCGAGAGATGAACGCAGAGCTTGGAAGTTCCCTCCCACCAGGAGACAAACATGTAAGTCTGACCCGCCCAAACATCACGAAGCTTCAAGAAATAACAACCTCCAAGGCAGTCAGTGTGTACATACCAACGTGGAAAGACACAGTAGCTTGGGCGAGACGAGATCTGGAACTAATCTCCCAGCTAAAGACTGGCTACCCTAGATTCTTCGTCCCGCTTGTAGTTGATCAGCTCGCCGAACGATTACTCCAATGGACGTCTTCTGAATTAGCTCTAGACGAGCGTACTTCCGAGTTGAGAGCTTTGTTGGCCGAGCCTGGGCGATCAGCAATGCTATTACCAGCTGCTCACCATGCAAGGATGTGTCACAAATACCTCAACGCCCAAAACAAGGGGGCCACGTTTGTCTTGCGAGCCGATTTCAATAAGGGAGTTTGCGTTGAAGAGAACCTGAACAAGACATGCATTCTTGACGAGGTCTATGCCGTCGTTTATCCTCGAGAATTAGCCGTGGAAGCCAAAGCATTCTGGCAACATACCGGGTTTGGAGTCTCAAGTCGACGAGCGACTTTCTGGTTGGAAAACGCACCTTTATTGAATCGAGACAAAAACTCATCTACAAGTGATCTCCCAGGCAACGAGGCCGTAGATGCTAAACTTGTGGTGCAAAAACGAATTGCCGACTTGTTTAGCACCAAGACCAATACCCTGGACGTGGACGATGTATTCTTATACCCAAGTGGTATGTCTTCGATAAGTCATACTGCGGACACCATTCAGCATCTAACTACGGATGAGAAACGGACTGTAGCGATTTTTGGGTATGTGAATTTGGAGTAAGTGTTACGAAAGTTGCGAACGCTAACGTTGTTTAAGATTCTTGTATGTCGACACCTTGAAAGTCCTCAGCAAGATCTATGGGTTTGATTACAAGCTCTATGGTGCCACACCATCCGACTTAGATGTTCTTGAGACGGATGTAGCCGGAGGGCTACAGCTGAGTGCTCTCTTCACCGAGTTCCCCGGCAATCCGCTGCTCGGCTCAGTAGACCTCGAACGTCTGCAAAAGCTTGCCACAGACTACGACTTCTTATTTGTAGTAGACGATACCGTTGCAACATCAGTCAATGTAGAGCTCATATCGTATTGCGATGTTGTATGCACGAGCTTGACAAAGATGTTCAGCGGCAGTTGCAATGTCATGGGTGGCAGCATAGCACTAAACCCTCAATCAAGGCTTTTCTCGACCATGAAGAAACTTCTCAAGGACGGATTTGTCGACACATACTTTCCTCCAGACGCAATAGTCATGAAGGAGAACAGCGCAGACTTTGAAGAGCGAGTTATCACTGCAAGCGAGAACGCGGAACGAACAGCAGAAACGCTTCGAAACCATGCCTCAGTTGAACAAGTCTATTATCCAAAAGGCAACCCGACACAAGATATCTATGAAAAATACAAGCGACCAGAACAAGGTTACGGATATCTGCTTTCGATTCGCTTCAGGACACCAGAAGCTGCGATAGCGTTCCACGATGCGCTGGATGTAGCCAAGGGTCCAAGTCTGGGAACCAACTTCACTCTCTGTTGTGCGTACACACTCTTCGCGCACTACTCTGAGCTCGAATGGGCAGCGAAGTACGGTGTAGTCGAGCATCTGGTTCGTATCAGTGTAGGCATCGAGAGCCAAGCGACTCTAGATGCACTTGTGAGGAAGGCTTTGGATGCCGCTTCATACGCACTTGGAGCGAACCAGGACCATGGATATATCAGTGGTAAATTGTGATGGAAAGACGATAGGCTCTAGACTAACTTCGATTTCCATCTCGATCGTGGCGTTGGATGTTATGCGTCACATTGTTTACACCTTATATCAATTCAAGGACCAGCTTGCCCCGCTGGGTGGCCAATCTTGGCATCGTATCTGTTTCAAGAATCCGCGTCCAGACACCCGGTGATAAGCTCAGTTATACTTTCAGGGATCCGCTCGTTAGTAAGGATCCTCGTAGGGGTCAGACATTGTGCACGTAGGGCTGATACAAACCCGGAGATGTCAAGAGACATGTTCTCACAGACACAGGATAGCCGTCTCCATTATCACCCACAATGTAATTGACTTGCCAGTGGCCTCTTGATAATGGAACAAGTCTATTGAATACACAAATTAATGCTACCGATCCAAAAGTGGAGTCGATTTGGCGGAAGCAGGCATTTCGCGGTCCTGGGTCCAGGTTTTGGAACTAATCGATTTTATTTAAATTTACCTTTTGACTATCCTGATCGTGAGTTGCGGCCGTATCAAACCACCCTCTCGAATCTCTTGTCTTCTGTTTGAGGGTGCCCTCATTCTCTTCGTCTCTGTCGTGCTCGCTTCGTTTCCCATCGGCGTTCTTTTTCCATCATGATAAACAACTCGCCATAACCTCTAATTCCAGCTGCCCTATACCAATCATACCCACGGCACTCTTTTGGAAGGTCCTGCACCACGTGGGCTCGTCCATCATTGTTTGCACGTTCTAAAGTCTCTTTCTTTTGATATGGGCTCAACACGTCTCTTGGTCTCCGGGGAATCTTGACTCCTGCCCTAACAAGAAAGAGGAAGGGGATATAACAAAGGGGGTAAGAAACAACTCCAATAACTTATTTTCTCTTTACCGCAAACACCGCCACATTAACTGGCACCTCCGTTCTGTGCGCCTAGGCTAGCGGCCATAGCGGCAGCCTGCTGCTGAGCGAGAAGCTGAGCTTGCTGTGCCTGTTGAGCTTGCTGTGTAGCAATCTCCTCAGCCTTAACCATCACATTCTGAATCACGTTCTGGTCATCAGCTGTGAGGTGTCCAGCCAGGCTTCCGTAGAATTGGGGCTGCTCTGCTTGCATTTCTAAAAAAAGTCAGCGGTGTGCGATTGCATGTGCGCATTCAACTTACTCATCAAAGTATTACGGAACAGCTGGTAAGGCTCAATCTTGTCAAGGGGCGACTCGAGTAGGACAGAATCCTCACCGAGGTCGTCTTCCTCGACATCATCGATCGCTCGGCTGAACTTTTGGGCCTAAGTTTACGTTAGTAACAGTTACGGAAACAGTAAACAGCGCGCGGTTAACATACCTCCTCGTTGAGGAAGTTGAGGTAAGCAGTGCTCTCGTCCTTGGACTCGGCTGTCTCGCCAGTTTCCTCCTCCTCCTCGGCGTTCCAGTTGGCTTCGTCATCATCCCACTCATCTTCTTCGCCATAGTCGTAGGTAGACTCGAGGTGGAAGTCATCGCGGAGGGCTTCATCGCGGTCTGTCATTTGTTAGTTTCGAACTGGTCATATCCAAACTTTTATTTAACTTACTCTTCTGAGCAGCAGGGAGCGAGCGGAAAAGCTCAGTAATGCCCTGCAGAAGTCGAGGCCAGCCAACAGACACACTCTGTGGAACGTGTTCAGGGTTCAGGCTCAGAAGAGCTGAGATAGCAACGATACACAGCTTCTTATCGTGAACACGGGTGAAAGCTGTCATGCTACCGAACCAGAGGCTGAAGAAGCGGTTTGTCCAGCCCTTGTTCTCAAGAACTTGCAGAGTAAGAAGAGGGTTGTAATGAATTGAGTTGATCACCATCTCCATGAGGTGAATGCGGTAACTCTTGACCTTGACGTCCTGGTTGGCCAGAATGGTCATGGCAATGTTGATGAAACCCTCAACGCAGCTATCGATCTGACCCTTCAAGCTAAGCATCATAGCCTCCGCCAACTTACAGGCACATATTCTCTCGACACCACCCTGGATACTGTCGGTGAACATGTCAGCAACCATAGAGTAGAGAGCTTGAGTATATTCGGGCTTCTGAGCCAGCTGAGGAGCACCGAACTGAACAAAGTTGTCCAGGGCTGGTAGCATGTCCTCGAGGTAGTATTCGGCACCAGCCTTAAAGGTAGTATGAATCAACTCAAAGGCCTGCCACATGGTAGGAGAAATAGATTTGGCAGCAAATGTGCAGCTATCGATGATCTCAAAAACTTCATTGTAAAGGTCGTAAAGCTTGTTCTCAAGGGTGACCTTGATGACAGGCATAAGAACAGCCTCGATGTGAAGCAGGACATCGGGAGTGCTCTCAAGAGTGAGAATGAGAGTACCAATAGTTTGCAAAACACCGAGGGCAGTGATGCTCTTATCGTCGTATTCGTTGTAAAGTTCGCCATCATCACCGACCTTACTCTCCTTCTCGAGAAGCTCACGGACAATTCTCATGTAAGTATCTCGGAGCTGTTCACTGAGAGCCACAGCGAAGGGGGTGAGCTCAGTAGCAAAGACCTCGACGAAATCCTCCATGACGTTGGCTAGAGCGTCGATGTCGGCCTCGTTGGCGAGCTTGAGAAGTTGCTGCATAATTGTAGGAATATTCTGCTGCATGCTCGTTCGGATAATGTCGTGTCGGATCAAAGGCTGCAGAGCGAGCGCGGCGGTGACACGGACGGGGAGGGCAGGGTCGGCCATACAATCCAGGATATGTCGGTAGATGGTGAGAAGGTTGTTCTGATCTTGGAAGTTGAGCTGCTCGAATTTCTCAATGGTGTCGCAAGCACGAGCACGGAGATAGCCTTGAGAGCTGGTGAAGTCGGGGAAAACGTAACGGACAAGGAAGTATTCAACCTGGTCGGCGATGGGACTCTTCTTGCCCAAAATAACAGGGGCCAAAGTGGCAATCATGCGCAGAGCACCCTCCTTTGCAATATGATTCTTCTTGTCATCTTCGGCCTGTTCGTACTCGTTGACAACTGCGTTGACAAACTTGAGGATCTCGAAGGTCTCCTTGCGGCGGTTCTTAGTGAGGTTAACGAGGAAGTTCGTAGCAGCGACATCAGGAGCAGATGCTTCCTCGAAGTAGTTGAGCTTTCGGTGAAGGTACTCGTCGGGCTCATCCTCGAATTGCTCGACATCCTCCTCAGTGAGACAGAGGACAGGGAAGACAAAATGAGTTACCAAGTTGGTAAGGTGAGGCTTGAGGTGTACCCACATCTCCTTGGGTCGGACGGACTCGTCAAGGAAGACCAGAGTGTAAGACAGACAAGGACGGCTAAGCCAAGAGGTCTTGGCGACCCATTTCTCGATCTCCTGGAGGTAGTGCTTGAGAATCTCGGGAGCAATGTTCGCGGTGAAGTCCTTGGCGAAAGCAAGCGCTTCCTCGCCCTTACCTGGGCTGGCAGGGTTGCCGTGTCTGGAAGTAATGAGTTAGTATGCTTTCACCAATGTCGAGGAAGTGTGCACGATCGTACCGAATGAAGAGGCGGTTCAAGTTGAAGAAAGCCCACTTCTTGGCCTTCCACCAGTGATGCTTCTCACGCTCGTGCTGGTCGCCCTGCATGGCGCTGGCAGGGCAAGTCTTGGAGACTGTGTGCAGGAATACAGTGCACCAAGCGATGTTGACATCGCGCTGTCGCAACGTGGGGGAAAGCTCCAACTACGAAGAAGATCAGTATAAAATTCCTGCAAGACAGAATTGGTATTTCGGTAGGTGCATACCCATGTCGCATGTTTGTAGGCCTTCAGAGCAAGATGAAGCATCTCACCAGCCTCATCGCTCTCCTGATTCACCAACTCGTTGCAGATGGCTAGAAGACGAGGAAAGCTTGCCTCCACGATCTGGTCAAAGTGTTGTCGGTCATCGCTATCAGTCGACTTGTAACGGAAGGCACGGCAAATAGCGAGCAGGCACTGTAGACCAGCGAGGACAGAGCCAGGGTTATTCGTGTTCAGGAGCTCGAGGGTGAAGTCCATAAATCTTGGCCAACGAGCGGGGAAGTCATATTGGAGGATTCGCTGGAGGACGGGGATGAGCTGCTGGCGAACGAGGCCTTCGGAAGCAGCGAGGATCGGCAGAAGGCGGTCTCGCACGCGAGCCTTCTCATCTTCGGGGATCGGGTTGGAGGGGGGTTCGGTAGAGTACCCCTCGTTGTTATACCATGAACGGTTGACACGGTTCTTGACGTAGATTACAGCTGAAGTAGGACATTGTCAGGACTGGACTAACGAAGCGACTGGAAGAGCCTGGATAGAGGGGCATGAATATTGGATCAACATACTCGATAGACGGACGCTAGCCTCTTGTTCGGCTTGTAGGATATCGAGAAGACATTCGAGGAAACCGGGTTGTTCTTCGATCTATACATCACACGAATGTAAATCAGCATGCTGGTTCTTTTTGTGATCTGGGACTTGCGCGAGGGACAGGCAGCTAAGCAGTGAAGTATTGGGCGCAGAGGATACAAAGCGACGAGGAGTATGCGAGCCAACCATGATACGGGTATAGGAAAGCAGACGGTCATTCATCACAATGTCCAAGGGCACCCAACCACAACAAAGACATTCCCTCAACACAAAGACGCAAATGCAAGACGCACCTGTTTCAACTGAATCTCAGCACGCCTTCGGCTGTCTGCATCAGGGTCCAAGCTAGCGGCGAGCAAGGACCTCACGGCGGCGGTATCCATGGTGAAGGGTGGATATATAGAGAAGTCGACGTCGAGGCCGAAGAGGATGGGAGTGTGTGGTAGAAAGAAAGGCGGACGAAAGAGGCGGAATCAGGATCTGTCAGGTCTGGATAAGAATGGCGGATGGCGGGGCATCTAGAGACAACCCAAAAAGCACAACACCCAAAAGAAAAGCACAAAGTCCACCTCAGCTAGTTCACAGTCCGAAATGGAAGGCCACGAGCCACGGTGTGATGCAAGAGCGGTCTCAAGTCGGGGATCGAAAGTTATTTGCCTTCGAAAAGTCGTAATGACTTTTTTTTTGTATAACAAGTTTTTTTCTTCTTCCCTGCTTGCCTTTTGCAAAGAGCTGGAAATATTAGGTCCCGATGGACGATGCCAGAGGCCCAAAAAGTTGTAGTCGGGAGAAAGTAGCACCAGGGCCGTCCGTGTGTGCGAGTGTCCAGGGGGTTCAAAAATTGGAAAGATGGGATCTGGGGATTCTGATTGGGACTGAGCAAGGTAGGGCTCCAGTGCTAGGCCCAGTACCAGTATCAGTACAGCACCAGTGTCGGTGCTAGACTAGGGGATGTCAGAAAACTTGACTCTTTTTAGTTTAAGGATGCGAAAATTAAATGATTAGAGGGCTGATCCAAAATGGGATAAACTGACTTGATGATTTCGTCTCCTTGGCTCTCAGCAGTTTCGTTTTCTATCCTCCGAAACCAGTTCAAAGTCCGACTTTGTGTGTGGGACGCAATTCGGTCACTCGGCGGCGGAAGCTGGAGACGGCGTCGGAACGGAGTCAAATGAATTGAACTGGAGGAGCGAAGAAAAACAGGCGCACACTTTTTTTGACTTTTTCAGTGGGTCCGGCTGGTCTTTTTTATTTCCCTCTTTCGGTAGATGATGAAATCTGGGTAAGGATTGATATGGATGGACTTCTGGGTACTAAGATGTGCTGTAAAAGCGGGAACATAATACGATTAAAGAAGACGAAGAAAAGAGAATTCAAGGATAGAAAAGTTGACGTTAAGGCGGTGATGCAATGGAGCTAGACGATTTGTCAACAGTCATTCACTGCTTGACAATCTACGGAAGGAGGAACCTAGGAGGTAGGTAGGCATATAAAATTTATGGCTTAAGATGAAGGGAGGTGAGGAAAGTCACGATCAATGCCAGAAGCTGCCAAAACCAATAAACGCAAGGGTTCTCATGTTTAACAAACCAAATCTCGAGTCCAATCAGGTTGATGTTCTGAGCCAATGAATAAGGTACTTGACGACGTACAAAAGCTTGGCGTCTTGATCAGCTATGGTAAGCACCAAACTGAGTACGAGCATGCCACGAGCAAAGCACGAGGTCATCCATGGATTACAGTAGGGGAACAATTGGCGATCACTTTCTTAGGGCCGAGACTCATTTTTGTTTAGGTCGGGACTTTTTGTTTTGGAGGATTCCATAGATGGCGGGGGCCTTTCCCCGGAGGATAATGCCCTCCACTGGCAACCAACCACAAGGGCCCTGAAATGATCCCTGACTTCCATGTAGAAAGTGGGATGTTTTAATACTGCCAGCTGTTGTATAACTATACTCTAGTACTTACTTATCTCGGTCCATTGCATTAACCTGCCACTCAGTAGTTCACCAGAGAGTTGGTCACATGAAGATATACAGTAGGTACTGGATGCCAACACCCATGAAACAGCAGCATGAGATTGCCAAAATAGCCAAAACAAATAAACCACCACCAAAAAAAAAAAAAAAACCAGTCAGATCGCAGGGTCCAGCACCATCATCGTTAGTGCCCCGCCAATCTCCTCACCGCTTTTGGCTCAGAATAGTTAGGCCAAGCAAGTCAAGTTATTGCAGATGCGGAAACTCCAAATTGTTGGTCCCTTCAAGCGCCCCTCCTCCAACGTCACGCTCGTCATTTCTTCACGCCAATGTTGAGAAAGGACACCAGAATCTTCTATGCATGAAAAGGATCATAGCAATCAAACTTGGCACAATTGTACTTCAAATTCTGATGTATATGTTTCTCCTTAGCTTGAATCCCCGAATCAGCTGACAGGGTACTACATGCTGCAGAGGGAAATGAAAGACGATTCTAAGACATTGGTTTGGCTGCATTAACCTCTTTCAGCTGCCAAATACCTAGTCCATAATATGATTAGCTTAAAGTTAGGGAAGCAACAGTACAATATCAAATTTCCGTCCTCCACTAGCACATGTACCTCCGTATCGTGCATGTGAATGCGTTAGTGAGTAATACTTATAATGGCAAGCTGAGCTGTCTGACTTATAAAATACCACGCTCGGTCTCTGCCTTCATAAACGATATAGTACTGTACTTGAATCCCGCTACTGGAGGCATTGCAGCCACTCAGTGCCAGCCTTGGTAATGGCTATTCTCGTATAAACAAGCTCGCCGAGAGTATCTACCCATGTCTCTGCAATAAGGTCCCTAGTACGGATGCTCTTGACCTATTTTAGCGCAGTGGCTGGCAATCTCTAAAGGAGATATCAGTAGTAAACCACCATACACCCATAACCTGGTCTATCTCGCAACGACTCTTCCTGTGAGCGACTACAAGCTGGACAAGACGGAGGCAGCTCCTAGGCACTTGTGGAACGTCGACTCCCTGTCTTTAGTAGGTTGGCTGGAAGATGTTAATACCGTTGCCTCAAATCTGCTTCCTGTTGTCCGTAATCGGTGTTGTGTAATTGGTCGCTTGAAAACCGATCACTGCAGCTAATATGACCTTTTTAAGCACGGATTAAAAATTTAAGGGACCTGAGAATCATGCATTCGGAGTCAATAAGATGAAATCGGTAACCAGGAAGTAAGCAGTTGGTCTCGAAACCACCGAGGTTCAGCTGAGTTAGACCTCCCACTCGGAGGATATCAAAGCAAAGCCTGGGAGACATAGCATGGAGCCATTCTCTTTGAAGTATACCAGCTTCAACTGACGGCTCTAAGCTATTGATTTTATCTCAATGGAGTCTATCTGTATGTCCTGGGAAGGCTGTGTAGTGCGGACGGGAAATAAATTGATGAACATCGTGGGACCATGACTTTTGGAAGCAAGACTGGTGTATACGCCATTCGAAGATAAATTTTTCTTGCAGCACAATAAGAAAGGGGTTTCTTTGTAATGAAGAAGAGTTGAGAGGTCATCTGGTATTGGTTGAGACGGTTGCTATAAATGATTTGTACACAAACGCATGTTGGTATATCAAGAAACCCTTGATGGGGTTGTGAAGTTGTGTTTTCAGCAAACATTTAACGGCACGACGGTACGCAAGTGTACCAAGAAAATTTATATTAATAATGCATTGGCCGTAATCACTCGCGTTTCCGTGTCTTACGCGCAGTTCTGTCTGGTCTAGCAGTCACCCTCCTAATCCTCCACCAAATCTGACCACAGAGGCTTGTAATATGCAAGCCCAGCAACGTCAGCATTATGTGGATAGTTTCTTACAGTATAATATCTTGTACCTATCCCAAGGCCTATCTACAGAAACAATGGAAACCCACGATAGAATTCGGCGGATCCAGAGAAAATGTTGACCGACACTTTGTAAACTTGTTAGCACTGTCAAAAAGCCATCCCTTGAACACTGCAGAAGCTGGAGGCGTAGACGGGGGCGGGTGATAGGGCAGAGGTCAAAGCGTATAGACAAGAGTGAGACTGTCTGAGTCCAACTACGGGTTACATGAATTCAACTGATGTGCCCATGTCTGGGTGCCCGAGTGTGAGGCTGGCTGAAGTCAGTAGGGACCTTAGTGACAATAGTGTGAGCTATGGGCTGTCTCAGTGGCTGACACTTTCAAAGGCTGCATATTGAAGGATGCATGGTATGGTGCCACGCAAAGTAAAACGAAAGGGTCTGTGTCAATAATGTTGCCCCTCATTATTTCCTATATGTCTTCATCTTTCCCTGTTCCCTTTCTTAATCTTTTGTATTGCCGTTGAGACTGTCAGCAAAAAGTCCACAGTGATACAGAATGGCTTCCCCAACGCAGACTATCACCAAAGGTGCATACTGCCCTTCAGGTCCCAACGACATACGAGGTCCCTGTCCTCTCATCAACAGCCTCGCAAACCATGGCTATCTCCCCCGAGATGGCCGAAATGTGCGCGTAGAAGAAGTTCTGGCAGGTCTGGATGCCATTGGACTCTCCAAACCTCTTGGTGCTGCTTTTGCCAATCCCATCTTCCAAGAACGTGCACCCTCAAAATTTCATGATGATCCAGTTATCAAAAGGTCCTTTGTGCAAAAGATCTTCAAAACGGTGACGGATCCGTGGTCTGTCATGGGAAGATTTGGCATGCGCAAGCCTGGACAGTTTGACTCGGAGGGACACAGAGTCTTGAACTTGGATCAGCTTGGCTTGCCCAATACAGTTGAGCATGATATATCCTTGACCCGGCGAGATCACCAACAAGGCGACAATATTACTCTTCAAAAAGACCTTGTTGAAGACCTTCTTGCTAGCTCAAAGGATGGAAAGATTATTACGGTTGATGATCTCGTTGAGTTCCGCAAGAAGCGCATCGCCAGACAGAAAGCAGATAACCCAGACGTTCAATATGAGGCTTTCGAGCATGATCTCGCGTGTGCTGAGATCGCCTTGATTCTGAACGTTATCGGCACAGGAGATAGCGTCGAGTGCAGTTATGCCAAGGCTTTCCTCCAGGAAGAAAGGCTGCCAATTGAGGAAGGCTGGAAGAAGAGGTCGTTTGGTATAGTTGCGCTGATCACCGAGAGGAACAAGGTCAGACAGATGGCGGGGCTGGAGTTCAAGCCTCAATAACTCTGGTATCAACTTCTTGCTTGGCTTGACAGCAGCGATCCCCTTCACCCAAGTTACCAGCAAGCTCCCTATTCTCATACTGCTCCGATTCAATACATTGCCCTCTTTCAAGTTGACGTTCTTGAACGTTGATCTTATAGGCAGTCTTTGATATATGATGTCCACCCTCTATACCTAGCACCTGCAACATTTACGTACGATTACCGAGGCTTGTAGGATTATCACCGTCCCAACGAAAGAACATTTTTAATGGGAGTATCTTCAAGTCTCACTGTCAAAGCCGTGTCTATCCATTTGTCTTGCAGGCCTGAGACAGTGTAATCGGTCACGCGCAAATCGTGACGGGAAGCTGCAGTCACATCGACCGATCCAAGCTCAGGCTCCGTCCTGCCAGATGCAGTCGGCCTTGACATCTATCCAAGACAGCTGCGAATGCTCAAGCTTGCCTTGTACCATGGCACGCTTCTATTGTTCCGCCATGACCTGACTCGGTTCGACACAGCGTGTTCCACTTCTCACGCATGCCCCCAGACTATCTCTTGATTGCGATATGGCAAGGCAGTGACACAAACGCCTCGATTTGCTTCTTTCTGTGGTCTGGCCTGCAAATATGGTATGACCCCCCATCTCGACATTTCTCTGTGCCAGCAAACAACCCGACAAGCCCCGAGCCTGTGTTTGAGCCCACGTAGCTACCCGTCTTGACCCTCCACTCAAGGACCCGTGCTTGTGGGAGAGAAACACAGCAAACGATAACAGCATGGATTTTTCCTCTCACAAGCCGGTCGAGTTTCCTTCCACGGCCATCAACGTCAAACAAGCAGGCTTCTGTGCGGTTGCACCTGTACCTCCACCAAGCATGAGTCTATTGTCGGATGCAGCACCTGCTGAATCTTCGGCCAAGGTATGCTGGTACAATATATGATCACCTAGCTATACCTTGTTGGCATTGTTTGTGCAATACAAGTCACCAACAAGGCCATGTCGTATAAGTTACAGTCTTGGTGTTGAATGGTAAACGCATTTATAGCAAGAAGCATCAATAAGGCGGTAGTATAGGTTCTAATAGTGATAGATTCTTGCTGTGTCCAGGCGATGATATCCCTTGATCAAAATCAATTATCAATGGCAGAGTTCAAAACAACAATGGCCGTTCGTATCCCTATACGTAATTCCGGCCATTGACGATGTACACCCATCAGTCGGTGCCAACACCAAAAACAGACCAAGTCCGGAGCAGTACAGCTCCTCTCCCTAGCTTTCGACCGCCCGCAGACTTCGAATCAATCTATCCTACCAATGCCTCATATGCTATGATATGACCGGGTTCACGCAGGACACCAGATGACTCGCTGCATAAGTTCGGCAAAACGTCTTGGTACCTCAGTCTCTGATGGCTCTGAGCCCATTGATATAAACCAAGTACAGTCGACCGCATAGTCGACCAACTCAATCACTGTTCAGCACGCTTCATTGCTTCCTTAGAGCCACCAGCACACACAATCACCAGCGCCCTTTTACACTCATTGTTTATATCATGATCTTCCCAGTCAACCCCGAGTCTGCCCAGACTATCGCAGGCCACCCAGAACCCATCATATCTGCCTGCAGCTCAAACTCATCTCGCTACCAAGTCTTTCATATACAGCATACCCCAAATGCTCACAAGATCTTTATCCCGACCAACCTCCCTCGACCAGCTGGTTACCTTTACTACGTCACAGATACCTCTCCCCAAGATCATCCGCAAACTGCGCTGCCTCTCATGGCCGATATCATCAATTCTCCGGACCACATGGGGAATATCCACGAAAGTCGATTCGTTGGCTTCATCGCATCTCAGGATCTTGATCGTGTGGAGAATATGATCAAAGACCATTCGGAGGTACTCGTCGTTGAGGATGCTGATCCTCTTCCCAACGATCCGGCTCGTTGCGAAGTTTGGGTCCGTGCTGTTATTGGAATGCTTCTTGACGATGGCATTCTTGAAGCGCCTCCTCCGGAACCCGCGGCTGCACGTGAACATAGGCTTCCCAGACATCACCACACAGCCCATTGTAGTCACCAGCGGCTTCACTCCCATCATCCCTACAGACGTCGGAACCGTCGGTCTGTGGACCGGGGACATTGAGCGTGCATAGTGACAGAACCTTTACATGTTCTCAAAGCTGGGGTACTGATTGGCAAGGCAAGGCTGGCTGGCACGTTGGTATCTTGTAGGGCAACAAGCTGGAGAACGCTTCTCGTCTCACTCCGGGGCAAACGGGACTATCTCATGGTAATATGACCAACTCTTGTATTCCAAATAACAGACTTTTGCAGTAATAATAGTTCATAACCCTCGTCTCTTTCCAACATTCAGGTACAACTCGATAAAAACAAATAACCTCTTTAACTCCTTGTATCTCCAATCAATAACAAAATCTTGACAAACAGTGCAAGCGACAGTAAAACAATACAACACGACGGCCAGAGAAGATACGTCCATGGGTCCGAGGTAAGAAAAGTCATGTAAACAACAGAAATGCCGCTTGTAAACCCCATCAACCTTCCTTCTGCACCTTCCAAACTGCTGTACAGGCATTGCCCACCCAAGGGCGTAGGCTCCAAAAATAGGAATCAAGATGGTCCAGTTCTCCAGGCTTGGGTAGCTCCAGTGATAAGGCGACTTGGTAAAACAATGTGTTGCTTGCAAATGATATGGTATTGTTCTTAGTTGACGCGATGTTGAACCAGTGATTCCGGTAGAATTCTGCGAGAAGAGTGTCCCATGATACCGAATTGTCACGATTACCAAATGGCCAGTGAGGTGTAGCAAAAGTCCAGGTTTTAGGTAGTTGAGCTAATCCAGAGGATTCAAGGCAGCCTGAAACCAGTGCAAACAGGAACGGGTTCCGTAGAACCAGGAACAACAAACGACTCATATCGCAAAGAACAGTGTAGCAAGTTGTGGTCCTATGGCGTGAAGTGAGAATGATTCCAGGTAGGTAGTCATTGAAGTCACCTTGTTCGCATGTTACCTTGACTCCTGTGCAATGGCATGCTCTGGTTCTTGATTGTTTTTGTGTGGTCCAAGCAACCCATTGCGGACGCAAACGAGCGCGAGTATCGTCAATGACGAACATGAGCAAACCTCGGCTGAGGTGGGTAATCATCCAGTCAAAAGTACAATCCTGGTGAATTAGGTCCATTCCTTGGTAATGTATGAAGGCAATTGCCAGGGTTGTAAAAAGGTATATCCAAGTCCAGGTAGATCCAGTAGAAGTCTGTGTCCAGGAATTTCAACTTTGCGCGCCTAGCTGCTTGCGTCAAGTCTGCCAAGTCAGTGTCTTTGCGATTCATATCAAGACAACATCCATGGAAAGTCCATCAGTGGAAGGAGAGTGGGAATGAGGGAACAGGGGAAGCAAAAGATCCTTTGAAAAGGTTGGCTAATATATACAAGCTCGTTCGAACTCACCTCGCTGTCCGGATGCCGGCCTCTGCCCATTATTATTTCAATAGACGCCGCGTTTCGACGATGATTCGTATCGAAGAATCTGAGGGCCAAAGACATTGGAGGAAAAGAGCAAGAACCAGTCAGATCCAGGGAGAACGGTAAACAGAATACTTCCCCTGAGGGCGGATCCGGACAGCAAGGCCATGTGACATAAGATACCACCCCAAATCCACCTGGTAAGGGATGGCTCCCTTTCCTTTTCCAACCCAGCGCCGTATCCCAGTGTAAAACGTATGCAGCATGGTCTCATCCGCGTGGCAATAGTGTGCGTAGTCGATGAGGTCGTCATTCCAGGTAAGGCTCATCCACAATGCAAGGTCGTCATAAAAAGTAAAGAAAAAAGGCACCAAGGGTATGCGTCTCTAGAAGGTCCAGTTCGTGTATCCAGGGCATCATCGATAGCAAGAATAGTTGGTACGTCCAAGGGTATTATCGACTCCAGGGAATCCAGGGTAGTAGATGATAGAATCAATCTCCAGAAAGACGGAATGGGATACCTTCCCAGTGGGAAACTCCTGTTGAGATGCAAACTTGCAACTCGGTGGTGGCACCAGCCAAAGAAAGGAAATCTGAAGCCTCTGAAGGGGTCATATCCGGAAGAAACAGAAAAGAGGAGGAAAGAGTCGTTCCAGGGGGGAAAAATAAGCCGTACTCCATGTAATCCGGTCATTATGCAGAAATCATCACACTCGCGAAAACGTCGGGCGTCTCGTCAAGCTCAGGCAAAGGGAAGGGCACAAAGATCCGGCCTTGGTACTCCCGAAACACACCTTTTACCGGCGGCTGGAGCGGTGGTGACGGTCAGAGCTGTGCCTGTCGCTCTCTCGTTCACTACGTCGGCTGCTGCTGTTGCCACTGGGATTTGTTTGAGTATTTGTTGGTGTCGCGGAAGCACGAGTGCGGGGGGTTTCTTCATACTGTGAGGCCTGGGTATATCCTTGGGCTGGTTGACCTGCTAGAGCTCGATAATCAGTACGCCATCCTCATGGGAACTTGCCCAATGGGTCCTCCACTATACGCACCACGACCATAGAAGGGATCCTGGGGCTGCATCGTGTAGCCCGCAGGAGGAGCCTGACCTGAATATTGGTAAGCAGCAGTGGCTGGGTAACCTGGTTGCGATGGAGCAGAAGTGGCATAAGCCTGCTGCTGAGCAGCAGCGGCAGCAGCGGCCTGGTTAGCATACGCATCGTATCCTCTGGGCCTTTGATTTGTTCCGACGTCCACATAAGGGCTCTGGCCACCCTGGTAAGCCGAGTTCATGACGGCAGCTGCGGGAGTGGAGCTAAACCTAGCATCCGCCGGAGGAGGAGATTGCTGGGCTTGGGTATAACCGGCAAAACCGCTACCTGAGCCACCATAGGATTGGCTATATGAACCGGCGGCGCCAGTGTAGCCAGGAGCACCTGTTCCTGGGTATCTGGGGCCAGGTCCATCAAAACCGGAGTCACGAGCGTAAGGGTCGGTCGAGTAAGGGCCCTCGGTAGGACCGTGGTGCTGACGCGACTGATGCGTTTCCGAGTAGCGGTATTGCACTACAGGTGAGTTAGATGAGTGTCTCGGCGGTACGCCAACGTTTCTCGAGGCAATAGTACCTCCGGAGGTATTGCGTGAAGTCTGCGCACGTCTTTCACTATCCCATCGTGCAGAATCTGCTTTTAGGTCCTCAATCATAGCCTGGAAGAATATGGTTAGGTTGTGATTGAGTGTTGATGGAGCGATGCCTGACTCACAGTTGTTAGATTTCTGTAGGCAGTGATGTAGTAGCCTTGCACGGCTTGGCCTGTCTGGGGATTCTGTTTTGTTGTGAGCCATTTGTACCATCGCGATGGCGGGGTTCACTATTCATGGCGTACCTCGTAGTGACCGGGACGCACGAGAGCGTCGTTGCCCAAGTAGCGGCAGATGTCGGCAGAGATGACTTCACGGTCGATGCCATCGCGAGGAACAAAGTATTCGTTTTGTCGTCCTGTGCCGGCGGCGGTTGGGGGAGGGTTTCTGGATGATCTCGACATGTTGATGTGTGGGGAGGATGAAACCGACGAACAAGTTTGGTAAGATGAGGAAGAGGAGATGGGAGAGAAGGTCGACAGAAGAGCGGGAGAAGAGGAGATAGACCCGGAAATGGGGGAGGAGGGAGACGACGTGGAGAGAGCTGAGAGGATAGAACAGGCAGAAAGAGAAGAAGCGGGAGGGTGAGGATGAGGAGGAAGAAAAGGCGAATGGCGGCGGTGGGCGGTGGGCGTATGCTGTGGGTCTATACAATCTATTGGCTGCAGTGGTGGTGGTGCTAGACGCTGACGAGGGGTTTTCCCACTGGCAGAGTGACTTGCAGGAGAGCGAGAGGCCAGCAGACGTCTGCTGGCACTAGCACTGTTACTTGAGCTTGAGCTCAGGTTTGAATTAGACCGGCAGTGGGACAAATTCTGCTGACGGCGAGACGTCGTTGGTTGGAAG
>JAAVUC010000140.1:0-170536 GCA_014898925.1 Fusarium nelsonii | reverse complement strand
CCACTAGCTACACCTCGATGGACTCCTACTCCGACCCCGGCTCCTCAATCTACTGCTTCAACACCAGCTCCCCCATCTGTCGCATCTACTCCCGCCCCTCAGCCCGTCGCCCCAACCCCAGCTCCAGAGTCTGTTGCATCGAATCCTGCTCCCGAACCTTCCTCGCGAACCATAACGACATGGGACATGGGTCCTCCACCCAAGAAGAAGAGAGGACCAAAGCCTAAGCCTCTATCAGAACGCAAACCGCTCCGCACTACACCGATTGTTCGTAAAGAGAACAGCTACTCGAAGCGCAAGCGGGAGGAGGTTATTATGTGGATGATTCATCATCGAGTTGACCGTCGAGGCGAGATGGTACCGCCTTCAACTACAGATGCTGAGAACCACTTTCAGATTCCTCGGAGCACCATCGCCGGGTGGAAGAAAGCAATGTACGTGATGCTATTTGCGTCGTGGATGAAATGATTGAGCTGTAACTAATATATTGAAAGGCTGGGTCTTGGACCTATTCCAAGATAGACATTGGACGGATCAATAATGTTCATGAGACATAGTCTGGAAGTTTGGATAATGAGATTTCATCTGACCTGACCTGATGCCTCCGGAACTAGAATCAAACCGGCTTGTACTAAACACGTAATGATGCCGAATGAAACAAAGATACCAATAAAACGTTAATAATTGAATGCTGCTTACATCAGATTCTATAGGATTTCTCCTAGTTTTGCTGTGTTGTGTTGCTGCCGCTTACACGATGCATAGCCTTTCTAGTCGAAGCGTCCAGTGTTTACGTCACATATGTCCGTTAACCCCGCTGGAAATCTTCCTTTAAGACCTGGCCATCAGCATCAATAATCTGAAGTAATCACAGTTCAACTTATCCAAATCATTCAAAAAGATCATTTACACAATGGCATCTGTCGCGAAAACAATCGTGGCCACAGGCGCCTCATCTGGAATTGTAACACAGTATCTCCAAATGTCCGTGGAGTATCGCTAATGCCAAGGCAGGGCCTAGAAGCTATAAAGCAGCTCCTCAACCAAAGCCAACCATACAAAGTCATTCTCGGTGCACGCAATACGCAAAGAGCGCAAAAGTCTTATGATGAACTTAATTACGATCGTTCAGCAAGCAATGTTACTATTCTTCCGCTCGAACTGAGCGATCTCAAGGGCGTCAAGTCGTTCGCTGAGCAGACCCTGGAGAAGCTTGGCCGTGAGAAGATCGACTACTTGCTGCTCAATGCAGGACTCGGTGGTGTTACAGCTGATGGACCGGGTCCTCACGGACTTAAGTGGTGCGAGCCGCATGTTGTGAACCATCTCTGTACGTGAAGTGTGGTGGTACAAAGTTGGGGAAACGTCGGGCTGATGTGTTACTGTTACAGCGCAGCATTACCTCGTGCATCTTTTGAAGGAGAAGTTGGTCGAGTCCAAGTCAAGGATTGTTTTTGTTTCTTCTGGTGCTGTGCGCAGGGTTGCAAATCCCAGTAAGTACCTCGTTCGTCACAGCTGCGATTGTCGGTGTTAACTGTGTGCAGGCAAGCTTGATGAAGAACTCAAGGCGGGATCAGGAGCGGACGCGCCTACGACCTACAGTAACACCAAGTTCACGGGTCTTCTTGGTGCACAATGGTGGCGCCGTCAACTAGCCGACACCAACGATGTTGTCGCTGTATCGCCCGGTCTTATTCCCGGCACTGGTCTTGCGAACCAAATGGGTATCCAGACAAACATGCCTGACGCCAAGTCCATCCCGGAAGGTGAGTAGCTTTTACGTGTCCATTCATTGAGATGACTTTGCTGATGGAGATCTAGGTGCCTTGAGCGTGCTTGCTGCTCTTACACGAAGTGACTTCCCCGAGGACCGCGACCGCATCTTCTTGACCAGCTGGGGTGAGTGGTGGGAGAAGAGCGTGATTGAGAAGTCGACGGACAAGACGCTACAGGATAAGTGGTGTCCTAGTAAGGAAGAAATTGAGAGAGATGCTGGTATCTCTTCTTAAGCGTGAAAAAGGAGCAGTAAATCTGAGGGAAGAATAGAACAATCTGTCTATTGTTTAGACGATCTTCTGGCAGTTACTGAGGCTCTAGATGGTATGGACGCCCCTAAAGCATACTATAAAACGGCATAAAGCGGTTCCTGTCACTTCACGCGGCAGAGGCTTAAGCCTTCGCAGTAGCACTTTAAACCATGGATAACGTTGTCACAAGCGATTTATAAATTAAGCTTAAATTGATGAGATTGGTGTTTCCACAATGCAAACGATTGAGAATGACGCATGATATGGAATGCATTGGTTAAGATAAGCTACCAAGACTAGTAAAGCACATGCTCGGATAGCCGGTCAACGTTCTCGGACCCGAATGGTTTAGAGTGAATGGTAATAAGAGCTATAATTGATGGATTGTGGGTGACTCCCACCAGTTTGCTTGCTTGACCCTGGCAACGGTATACTGTGTGGTGTGTTGGATAGATGGTTTGCCTGCGAGTTGCAGAGTTGAACGGTAATGACACGAGTCTGTAAAAGGATTACATTGTCAATAACGTTATGAGAACATCTAAATGGTCTAGATATTGATGAAATGACAATAGCCGAGACATCTAACCACTGATTAGCTCTGAGACACTCGAACTCGGATCCTTCAATATTACAAAAATGCCACCCATCAATATCAAGCTGTCATCGCACTCTAAATGACGACAAACCTCGAATGGCTTTCCTCAAAGCGCTCTAGTTCCACCATTCCTCGAAAGGCTTTCTCGAACAAGTTTAGTCTTTGATTCATCTACAGGGGTCGTTTTAGTTTCCGATCACTTAGTTCACTGGACCTGGGGCAGTTTGATTGGGTGATGCCTCGCATTCGCATCTGTCACAGGGCTGAAGGGTGAGAGCTGAGTCTTGGCGTTTGTTTAGCGAGTGCGAATGCATGAGTAGTCAAGATCAATTGGGCATTTTGTTTCGAGGTGGCAGTGTCGATATGCATCGAGTAGTTGTAGGATCGAGCTACTGGGAACAAGGACTATGGAAGTAAAGAATAAATACTTGAGGGTCTCGTTCGTTCTAAACTCCAGCCAGTCAGCCAGCCACCCATCAGGTTAAATTCTGAGGTGAGACGGTTAAAGCAAACAAGACCAATATCGAAAGGCTATTGCATTTTTAGCGCGCCCTGTCAACCAGAAATTCAACTCATATACATATTTACCTATCTGCTCTTTTTACTGCCCTAGTCGCTCTCGATATCAGCAACCTCATCATCAGCAGTCACCATGTCAAGACAACCGCCCAACGGCCTCGTTGTCTTTGGTCCAGACGCAAACTGCACTCTCGAACTTTGCCCCGTGGAATGGAGCGTCTACCAATACCGACCTTCGCTCGCAGCGAATATCACGTTCATCGTACTCTATGCCCTCGCCATGGGAACGCATATTGCTCTTGGAATACGCTGGAGACAATGGTTTTACATGACGTTTATGATTCTCGGCTGCCTATTTGAGATTATTGGATATATCGGACGTATCATTCTGTACAACAATCCGTTCAACTTTGGAGGGTTCATGATACAGATTGTGTTCATCACCACCGGTCCTGTCTTTTACACGGCTGCTATCTACGTGACTCTGTCCAAGACGTAAGTTCCCGCTTGTTGAACCGCTGGCATTTCTAACTTGTACAGTATCAAGTATTTCGCCCCCGAAGTCTCTCGCTTTAGACCAGACCTCGTTTGGTGGATCTTCATCCCGGCCGATGTCATCTGCCTCGCTCTTCAAGGTACTGGAGGCGCTCTCTCGACCATCAGCCAAGGCTCCAGCCAGACAGGCATCGACGTCGCTTTGGCTGGTCTGTCGCTACAAGTGGTTATACTGGTTCTCTTCTGCGCCATCTTGGGAGACTACCTGTGGCGATACTTCCGCAGTGGATCTGCTGGTGCGCTGAGCAACCGTATGCGAACCTTTTTCGGCTTCGTGAGCGCCGCTGTTATATTGATCCTTGCGCGATGCGCGTTCCGATGCTATGAGTTGAGTGAAGGATATCAAGATTCGGACCTCATTACAAACGAAGGTCTGTTTATTGGTCTCGAGGGAGTGTAAGTCGCCCATACCTTCGATTGTATATGGAATTCGTGCTAATTGTGATCTAGACTCATTGTCATTGCTGTATTCTGCCTCTGTATAGGACATCCAGGCCTTGTATTCACGGACAAGGCCACCAGAAAGATCTCTGCATCGTCACAAAGCGATGTCGAGAAGTAGAGTCGAATTAAAAGTACTTGTTTCGTCTTCAGCGTCCATGGGTACTAGGAGGGAGGATGACCATGGTCCGAATGTTCAATCATCCCATGAAAACTTAGAATACGACCTTTTCAATATATGCCCTTATAGATAAAGAGCTGTATGTATGTCGATTGTAACTCCATTGTCAGTCAAGTAGCGTCCACCTCGCGTGAAAGAATATTAGTTAGTCGAGATAAGCGTAGCCTAAGTACTGGTATGCAGTCAGGGAATATAGACCATATTTTGCTAGAGGGATCGACGTATATACAAGGCATTCTTAGCTGATTCTAAGGGTGGTTCAAGAATGGGAGAACGTTTTTGCATAGCAAAGTTTTGTTCTAGCTCCTAGTTCGAGCCTTGACCAGCCAGTGCACTAGAGTTGCATGGTTTCGAACAACGGCCGTCCGAACAGAGACCTTAAGGCCTGTTCTTATAGGTTGATAGAACAATGATATGCATAGATCATTCTGACACACAATTATTCACGCAGACCGCGGGTAAACACGTTCTCTTGTAGACAAAAACCTTTATCCACTTGATAGCTAGCTAGCTCGCCAGAAGCAAATAGTGCTTCAAAGACCAAAGATGGGGCAAAACCCCGACATCCAGATACCATTCTGTCAGCACCCCATGGTTCTCCAGCAGTCCTTTGAGAGTCGTCGAGTCGATACCGAGTTTCATCAACTAGACCAGCATGCTCCGTGCCAAGTTGTATCCTCAAGCCTTGCCATCGCACTTGCACCAGCAGTTCTTCTCGCAGTAAGGGTTCGATTTGCGACGGGCGAAATGACCGTTGGCATCGCAAGTGTAGGTCCAGGGAGAGCTGTAGCACTTTCGGTACCAGAAGGTGCACTGGATACTACAAGCGGCCTTGCTGGCGGTGGCCATCTCGGCGGGCTCTTCGGCGATCTTTGCCGCGGGTGACTCGATGGGCTTGTCGGAGGGCGCAGTGGCAGCTGCTCCGATGAGGAAGAGAGCTGGGAGATACAAGGTTAGGTGCCACTTTGTTGATTGTGGGAGTTTTCTTGCTTACCGATGGTAGCGATCTTCATAGTGGTGAGTATATCAAGAAGCCAGGAAGGTAGCTTCAAGAGATGAAAGTTCGGACAGACGTCGAGGGAGAATTGTAGAAGAAAGTGGAAGGCTAGAGTATTTTGATTCCTTGAGGATGAGAAGGAAGGAAAGAAGAAGGGAGAGGGGAAGGAGAGATGAATGCAAATTTATAGACCGTCAGTACTGAAGAGATAGTTGAGAGGCACTGCACTGTCACTGCTAGATCAGCGAAGCATCAGCATTTGGCATCACCTGCCGGCACTGACACAAACTGGCAAAATGCACGTTGGAACCAACGAACAGAATATGAATGAGGACCACTACTGTCAATACCAACACAGCAAGGAGATCAAGTTTGGGCAAACACTATGGTGCAGGGTCCGAGGAAACGAGGGAGTAATGTCAAGCCATGATCTCTACGTAGCACAAGAGAATTATTGGAATGCAATAACAAAGGATAATCGCTCTAAGGAATTGAATCTGACGCTGAACATAGGCCTAGTAATTCTCGGTTCTATTCATAGATACTCAAAGCTAAGCTGTATGGTAGTGCAACGGCCTAAGAGAAGACGAGTGTCTTTGGCGACCGACAATTCAGGGACTCGACGTTTTGTCCTCGAATGATAACTCCAAACAGCCGAATCATTCACATGACTAGATATCGATCAAGAAGAAAGTCATAAATAACAGTCCTCTTTTTATACTCACGATAGGGCTTCAGTTCGCAGTCATCTGGATAATATATACATATAGGCAGTAAGCGAAGAACTAGACATATGAGGTTAGATCCATGGCAGAAAATAGTAGATACATGCGATACATATACTTTGTAACAATTACGAACAAACAGCCGGAATCTCATCTACCAGATGGTAACTTGCAGCATATGTTCGAGTTACGCGGACCAGAACATTGAGTTTGTTCTGCACGCGGGGGATCAATGGCGTCTTACGCGCGTTTCTTATTAGGTTTGGCTTACCGAAAAATGGATTGTGGGATTATATTGTATCAGTTTCACCGTCGTGTTTGGTGTTTCAACACAACTTTATTGTGCTGAACGCGTCAGTCAGTGCTCGGACTAAGATGCCGTTATCGATAGGCACTCGCGCAAAGGCAAAGGAGTTAAGAGGAAACTGCCATAATATAGGTTCCATAGAAAGTGGCCCTTCTGGAAACATTCATCTTATCCCGATCAAATACAACTCTGCGATCTCATTGATGCAACCAACAGAAACACCATGTACATCTGGTCCTATCAGTGTCAAAATAGTGCCATTGTCCATATATGACCATCTTTGAATTCTTCCGGCTTCAGGTTAATCGTCAACCCCTACAAACTCACCATTTATCAACTCAAAACCAAATAATAGCACAACGACAATTCGATCAACACTCGATATCATCGACTTCATCGGTCCACCAAACGGGTCTCGACTTCCTCTTCGGGTATAACTCGACCGTTTCTCAACGTCTCTACCCCAGTCGTTGACCAAGGCATCCCTGCAACACGCGCCCCAGTCTGTTATATGTTAAATTAAACGGATGGTGAACCTTGTCTCAGCCCTACTGAAACCACCTCGAGCTGGCAAGTTTTCAACATGAGAATGAGATTGCATGTGCCGGGTTCCGAAAAATCTGCTCAATGGATGTTGGTTAATAATGAGGTGGTTTCGCCCTCTTGGCTTTTCTTTCTCTCTGAAGCTCGACACGTACTCTTCTCTTGTTTCGACAGTTACACAATCCTTCTCGAGAATCTAGACGATCTCGTTCATTCATTCAAACACGCTCATTCTTTTGGACATATCCCCTGCTCTTTCGTTTCTTGGCAAGTCCCAAGTCGAGTCTATTCACAGCCGTTTTTGAACATCTGAAACTCGTCACGTCGATCACCATGAAGTTCCTTCTTCCCGTTCTTCTTGCTGCTCCCGCTGTCATGGGTCGAGCTTGCAAGGCTCCCCAGCCCAGTGCCGATGCTGCTGTTCCAGTCTACTCGGCTCCCGAGGCTGCCTCGGTCGTCGCCCACGAGGCTCCTGTTTACACCACTCTTGCTACTCATGTAGCTGCTTCCAGCAAGCCTACCGAGGCTGCATCTCAAGTCAAGGCTGTTACCAAGTCTAAGACTAAGTCTAAGGCTAAGACTCAGTCCAAGTCCAAGCCCAAGGCTGCTTCCAAGCCCAAGTCCCAGGCCAAGCCTAAGACACAGTCCCAGTCCCAGTCCAAGGCCGTTGGCAGCGGTGCATCCGTCTCTGGCTCGTCTACCTTTTACGGTGGTAACCTCTCTGGCGGAAACTGCATGTTCACCACTTACACTCTTCCCGCTGGTATCATGGGAACTGCCTTTTCTGGTCAAAAGTGGGACGACGCCGCCAACTGCGGTGCCTGCATTGAAGTCACTGGTCCTTCTGGAACCGTCAAAGCCATGGTAAGCGCCATCCTAGGTATCTTATCAAAAACAGTAACTAACTTGTCCAGATTGTCGACAAGTGTCCCGAGTGCGATCCCGGTCATCTCGATCTCTTCCCTGACGCATTCAAGGCCGTCGGCGGCACAAATGGCATCGTCAAGACCTCTTACAAGTTTGTCGAGTGTGGCATCACCACTCCTCTTGTGCTTCACAACAAGTCGGGTACTTCAGCCAACTGGTTTTCCATCCAGGTTGTCAACGCCAACGAGCCTGTCAAGAGCGTTGAGGTCTCTGTTGATGGTGGTAAGACCTGGGCCAAGACTGAGCGCCAGGACTACAACTTCTTTGAGAACCCTTCCGGATTTGGTAAGGAGTCTGTTGACGTTAAGATTACTAGCAGCACTGGCAAGACTGTTGTCGTTAACAACGTCGGTGTGACTGCTGGTGCTCAGTACAAGGCCAAGTCCAACTTTTAAGGAATTGGCCTTCAGAATATTTTCGTCGAACTTGAGGCGAGATGAACTCGTGTGTTCAAGTACTTGGAGCTGAGTCATGGGTTGAGCAGCTGGCTGTTTGACGAATGGGTCTCATCAAACCTTGTACATGGATACGAAGGACCATGTAGCTTATTGGTGACGGAACATATGATACAGATTGACCTTCATGTAAATAATTGGAAGGAGTATCACTCCGATGTTCATACCCACACAACATAGCCCAAATATGGGCCTGTCAAAACCGCATGAGAGTCTAAGGTCGACATGGGCGTCAGTGATCTCCAAGCTGTAGAGTGTGAATACCTTCAGGATCCTCTAGAAAGGAAACCGTTCTCTATTGAGATTGATTGAACATTAGTTTGACATCAGAAGAATTATCAATACTGGAGACTTCAGTGAGATATATAATCTCAAACTAGCATTCGAGCTTAAGTAAACCATCGAGTATCAGTGGCGAGACGAAGTCAAGCTTTGGGTAATCAGCACCTTCACTTGTCGGCATGACCAGATAATAACGAGTTTTATGTCACCACCTATACCAAGCTACATTGATACTATACTCGGTCTATCTCTGTAAGGTGATAATTGTTGTAGGAGTATGCAAGTGAATCCTGATCTATGGTTATAGTTATGTCAGATGGGCTTGTCATGCTCTTGGCTGATCCATTGGTGACTGAACTATCCGGGGTTGATCGACGAATACCACGTGGTTTATGGATGAAAGGGATGATCTCTGGACTCGACCAATCTGAGATGAGCCTGTGTACCTTTCCATTGAAGCTGGAAAGATGGTAGCTTTGTTGCAGCAAGAGATGTGACGTTTTTCATATCAGAGAATGACCGAACTTGTATCGTCGGTAGGATAATCAGCAGACATGTTGTAGCACGTCTTTAAACAAGACTGGGTTAGACATAGTAGCTGATCCATGTGTTGAGTACTTGACTTGCCGATGTATGTAAATCCGGCTGGGCCCGAACAAGGACCCGATGATGGACCAACACCAAGACTTCCCTTGCATCGGCGATACAACATACTGATACCAGGGTCTGCTAAGCCTCATCTTCATCAATTTGCCTGCCAATACAATGTTCTACGTCTGCTATCAATTCCACCTTTTGTCGCTAAACATACCCTTAAGAGTAAAGTTGGAGTAAAAACGGTAGTAGGATTCGGGTCATGATATAATCCAAGCATTTACCCCCAACCAAGGTCAGCAAGAAAACAAGGAATCAGAAAGATTCAATTGGTGTTGGAATTCTCGGTGTATCTTTCTTTTGTATTTTGCCTAAATGCAAGTGCAATTGTCATTTACAAGTCCACGCAATATTTCGCC
Organism: Fusarium nelsonii; assembly: GCA_014898925.1. Taxonomy (NCBI): domain Eukaryota; kingdom Fungi; phylum Ascomycota; class Sordariomycetes; order Hypocreales; family Nectriaceae; genus Fusarium; species Fusarium nelsonii. The sequence goes on along the minus strand of JAAVUC010000140.1, from coordinate 160,969 downwards.
AAGTCGGGAGTTTGACCCAGAGGGGATGAATAAGGTAATGATCGGAGGGGCCTAACAACACAACCCTGGAACTTGGGCTCAAGTTGCACCAGTATCGTCACTAGGAAAGATATCTCTGGTTATGTAAGATTCGTCTTAGTTGGTCAGTTGGTAATATTTCTTTAAGAAGCCAAGAGAGATGAGGTCTTGGTACACGACTAATAGACAGCCGAACCAACGACATGACATGATGCCTCACCATCAGTCATACGAGATGACATTTTATCTCTGATTGACTCATTGACCGTTTTCTCAAACAAAAGCTTTGTCCTCTTCTTAAGGATAGTCATAGCCATCCACGAATAACATAGCATAGAGAAGAGTAAAATAGCCGACCCTTGAAATGTCCACATTTTACCCCGAATAATTTGGGGAATTTGGGGGGAAAGAATTCGGGGAATGGAGAAGCTTTTCGGCCCTTTCCCCACAGGCGCCGCTGATGACATACAACAACCAAATATCTTGGCCAAGATTTTCACAGTTACAGTACAATATCACTTGGGCGAATATTCCCAGCCCCTGATGTGTCAGGGAAGATATAGGGACTTTTGACAAGCGAGTAAAAGAAAAGGCCTCATAAGCCGTAACATCAGTCAGGAACCTTACACACAAATAAAGGGACAAAAACACAGTGGAGCGTATGTACCTTGAACAGAGCACGGAAACAAAAGAACGACGATCGTTACTATTCTCCTTGGCAACAACAGAACTTGTCTACCGTTAGTTTATCGAAATTCGCGCATGCGCTCCAATCATTATCCAATACAAACAATCACCCAAGACTTTCTAGAGAAATTCGAAAAGAAATTCGTACAGTATTCCTCAAGTAAATCCAGCTCGGCAATGGCGCTCCTCACCGGCAAACGAGGTACTCTAGGGTGACATTGCATGAGACACCCTTGTTCAGAAATGATATCATCACCGGGAATACCCTCTTACTTCTCGTGGAGCCGCTCAAACTTCCGCCTAGGCAACGGCCAACTTGGAATTTTCCTGTGATTCGGCGATGAGTCCTTTATACGAGATTGTATGTGTTTTGGAGAGTATCTTGGTTGTATGATAACAGCTGGAAGTAAAAGTTACATCTCAACGTGCCGAAATAATATGATGATTAGATGTTCACGATCTTATGATGAAATTAGCCTCAAGGCTATATTGAATAAGGAATTAATAACACACGAGTAGTCAACTCGCCTCAAGCCCAGTCCCAAGCAAAACCCAAACCACGCCACATGCCGCAAACCCAAGAACCCGCCAAGACTCCCCCCTAAATCTCGGACTCTAACGTTAACTACTAACATCTCAAGCGACGATCCTCCCCATGGGCAACCGAAACGTTCCCTCCACAGAGTTGCATGACGTTGGACCTCGGACCCATCGAAATCGCAAAACATCACTCGCGCGCTTCTAATACATTCTCCACGCCATCCTTGCTTAACCCCATGGGCAGTTTGAGTTGGAACAAGTTCAAGTTCAAGTTGGGATATGATCTTTATATAAAGACTGCAGAGCGCAACTCTTTGTGAGTTTTTGAAAAGCTTTTGGATTTGACAGACTGCTTTGTTTGTGTTTCCTTGAATAAGTTCGTCACCATGTATCGAATTTGGAACATTTACGGTGTGTTCTTTTGCCTCTTATTCATCGAGTGATGAATCTCTAATCACGATAGTGATGTTGACTAACACGTCTCAGCGCTCGCCGCCTTTGGCACCATCGGCGGTATGCTCTTCGGTTTCGACATCAGCTCCATGAGCGCCTGGATCGGCTCAGACCAGTATCTCGACTACTTCAACTCTCCCGGTTCAACAGAGCAGGGTGGTATCACAGCTTCCATGTCGGCAGGATCCTTCGTCGGTGCCCTCGCCGCCGGAGCTATTGCTGACCGTCTGGGTCGTCGAAAGGCGCTCATGATCGCTTGTGGCTTCTGGATCGTCGGTTCTGTTCTGCAGTGCTCTGCGCAAAACGTCACTCATCTTATCGTCGGTCGTGTCGTCAGCGGTATTGCTGTCGGTATCACTAGTTCGCAGGTTCTGGTCTACCTCGCTGAGCTGGCGCCCTCGCAAATTCGAGGACGTATTGTTGGTATTCAGCAGTGGGCTATTGAATGGGGTATGTTGTACACGTCCTAACACCTGTGACACCGACTAACATAGTTTAGGTATTCTCATCATGTATCTCATCTCCTATGGCTGCTCCGTCTCAGTCGATGGTCCCGCTGCCTTCCGCATCGCCTGGGGTGTCCAAGCTGTCCCTGGATTCATCCTTCTTGCCTCCCTCTTCTTCTTCCCCGAGTCACCCCGATGGCTTGCCCAGCACGACCGATGGGAGGAGGCTCACTTCAACCTTGCTCACCTTCACGCCGGTGGTGACCTTGACAGCCCTGTCGTTCTCGCCGAGATGGAAGAGGTTCGAGAAGCTGTTCGCATTGCCAACGAGTCCAAGGATATTGGTTACCTTGGTCTCTTTGCCCCTGGTATCTGGAAGCGAACAGTCGTTGGCGTCAGTGTCCAGGTCTGGCAGCAGTTGCTGTAAGTTTACTTCCCGACGACCCGATATATAATTGATACTAACAAGGATTCAGGGGTGGAAATGTCATGCTGTACTACCTCGTATACATCTTCAACATGGCTGGCATGACTGGTAATGCCGCTCTTACGTCCTCGATTGTCCAATATGTTATCTTCCTCGTCACTACCATTGTCGTCCTACTTTTCATCGATCGCGTGGGCCGTCGACCACTCCTCATCAGTGGAGCTTTGATCTGTGGTGTTCTGCACTTTACCAGTGGAGCTGTCATGGCAGTCCACGGTTATCCAGTCGATGGCATTGCTGGTAAGTTATTTCATGCTCTACAACCTACCATGCAAATACTAACAGTCACAAGGCAACGATATCCTGACTTGGGCTATCAAAGGAGCTCCCGCCAAGGCTGTCATCGCTTTAGCTTACATCTTTGTTGGAGTCTATGGTCTTACCTGGGCACCCGTCGCCTGGATTTACGCCAGTGAGGTCTTCCCTCTCAAGTACCGAGCCAAGGGTGTCGGTCTCGCTGCCTCTGGTAACTGGATGTAAGTAACCCTTTCCCAAAGTGCCACTCTTTCATTGGTACTGACATTACTTGCCTAGCTTTAACCTAGCTCTGGCCTTTTTCGTGCCACCATCTTTCACCAACATCCAATGGCAGACTTACATGATCTTCGGCACATTCTGTATCGTCATGACCATCCACGCCTTCTTCACATACCCTGAAACCGCTCGCAAGACCCTTGAGGAAATTGAGGCCCTGTTTGATAGCAATGTTCCTGCTTGGCGAACCTCAAAGGCCAGCGGTAACTTTGGAGATAAGGTTGAGGCTGCTCAGCGCAAGGGTGGATACAAGGGAGACATTGATGGCCGCGAGACGACACATGCTGAGACAGCATAGGTGTTATGCTATAGTCTGATGTATTGTATTGTATAAGTTACAGAGTTCGTATATACCCATTTACCACATTTTATATCACCACTGGGTGTTTCGATGCTCTCACGTACTTCCCCGGGTTAGAGATTAACGGAGGTTATTTGGCACCCAATGTCAAGGTGCACGAATGCTGACTGTCTCTGAGAAAGACCATGTTGCGTTGTGTTTACCAAGTTTCGAACTCGTAATGGACTTTCACTGCAATATTGAACATGGGTTAATGTGAAAGTTCTTCGCGGAACAAATATTGTTGGTGAGTATGTTCCACGTTTACATCAACTCGCTGTTGTGAGGCATCATCTTTAACGCTCTTTCCCTGCCTAGATCTCCTTCCCCTCTATTTCTCTCTCAACCACCAGCAAGCTGTTCCTTCCTACAAAAGTGCCAACAAGGGCTGCACGTCTTGTACCTTGATTTTTATGGAACTTGATTTTCTCCACGGAATTCTTCTCCTCTTTTCTACGTGCCTCTGTACTGCAGCCTCCAGCGCCTCGGTGCTATTCAAAATATACTCGGGGACCTATTTGGTAGGTCTATCACTTACGTATGTTTGCCGAATTTGGGGCGTCAACAGTTGAATCCTGCATATTTTGACCTATACTGACCTTCCCTTCCCAGTCAAATCACCGTCATCACTTCCCTCCGTCCGCCGAATGTTATCAGTCACTCGCAATACCGTCTGCAGCCATTGATGAGGAGATCATGGAGCTTTTTGTCAGAAATGAAGGTTTTACGGATGCTACGTGGGCAGCAGAATTGCACCAACTTACGGCGTATCCTGGCAAGCCTGCATACACCTCCTCGAACCGCCAAAGAGCAACAAGTCCTTCATGCATAGGCCAGTAAGTGGCTAGGTCGCGTTCAGGCGAAAGTTTCCATCACATTGCTTCCGAAAGCAAACTTTCCAATATGCTCGCGCGAACCAATCTGGCCTACAAACGACCAGTCGCGAGTTTTGGTCGGCGATACATGTCTTGTATGCCGTGCACCTACGCTGTGTATGTTCATTTGGACAATCTTTGATGTGTAGCCTTCTTTAACCACATCAGACGCCTGCAAGCAAATGAGCGATATCTTCGGTTATCTCGATGCGTATTGCGACCGATCACTGAGCCTGCCTATATCAGATCACCAGAATCTATAGCCTAATGATGTCAAATGCCGACCTTATCCTTGTCCGGAATCTTCGGCCGAATCAACCGGCTCCGGAGCAATATCCTCACCTCGACATGACCGCGTTTCGGGCTCCATAAGCAAAGGAGTTTCGGTCAACGGTCGGCCGCTCAAATTAATGGGTTCCGAGGTTTACGGCTACTATCATGAAACAAGACGATTCGAAATCAATCGAAGGATTAAGATGCATCACATGAATTGAACGCCTCATCCGACCTTGGCGCATTAGACTTCAACGCTCCGACAGATTTTCAAGGTTCCTGCAACGTTTCCACCGGCGCGAGTGTACCAATGCAGAAGATACGAGGCACGAATCATAAAAAAGGATTCATGACAAACCAAAAAGTTCCGCGTCTGCATCAATCAAATCCTACGTTGAGTTAAAATCAAGGCCCCAATTACCCCTCTGGTAGACTAGGACCGAGCCTCGGCACTCTAATTAGTGATTACTGTACAACCCGGACATGTTTCCTCTCTTCAGAGCTGAAAGCCTCATCGCTGTACCTTGTCTTTACCCCATCAAAAAGGACGCCCGGGCTCTAAACATGTCGATCCCCGAAAACACCGGTGCCGAATGACACCTTGAATGGCCCGGGGATATATCCGTATGGGAATAGCGTCCGTCCCGGTGGCGGGATAGTGTCAGAGCTAGTTTTGCTTTCAGAAGGCATCATAGGCTTCCTAATCCTTCTTCCGGGTCTACAAACGGAGATAACAACCCCAGATAGACAAGACACGCCGATTAATAATTGCGGGTTTGGCGTTTAAGGGAGGGTCTAACGTTGGTTAAGGTAGTTCAGTCGGCAGTCTAGAGAATCAGTACATAAAGGCTAGGACCCATCAACTAATCAAGTCGCACTACCTAGATCTTTGTTTAATCAGAAACCGAGTTCCTCAGAAAGCGATCGTGATACGCTCCTTCCTACGCCGTGAATAACAACACTCGACTCAATTCAAACAGGTATAAAAGTCCCCATCGGATCCATCTACTGTCCCACAGCATCTTCAGATCGAGAGATACAGCATTCCCATATGTTGCTCCACACGAAACAACATAATTCGAGCTTTAAAAAAAACAAAAGCTAATTCAGAAATCAGCTCCTTCACAGTTTCACAATGACTCGCGATAACCTTGAGATCGTGCTCGCTGAGCGTCCTACCACCGACATCATTCCAGGCCGCACCTTTACTCAGAAGCACGGCAAGGCACCCACACCAGCTGATCTCCAGGATGGACAGATCCTCGTCGAGACTCTCTACCTGTCTCTAGACCCTGCCATGCGAGGCTGGCTCCGAGGTAGATGCCGCTGACTTTTTATCTACATCATCAATCACTAACGAAATGCCTTAGACATGCGATCTTACCTCCCTCCTGTTCAGATCGGCGAGACCATGCGTGGATCATGCGCCTGCCGCGTTCTCGCTTCCAAGAGCAAGCTCGCCAAGGAGGGCGACATCGTCGCTGCCACTCCCGGCTGGACTGAGTTCGCTATTGTCCCTGAAAGTCGTTTCGAGCCTGCCTCTTACTACCCTGGTGTTCAAGACCCCAAGGACATGCTTTCTGCCCTCGGTATGACCAGTCTTACTGCCTGGGTCGGTATGTCCAAGATTGCCGATCCCCAGCCTGGCGAGCTTGTTGTTGTTTCTGGCGCTGCTGGTGCTACCGGCAGTGTTGCTGGCCAAATCGCCAAGCTCAAGGGCGCCACAGTCGTCGGTATTGCTGGTGGTGAGGAGAAGTGCAAGTGGCTTACTGAGGAGCTCGGCTTCGATGTTGCCCTTAACTACAAGGCCGATGACTTCAAGGAGAAGTTCAACGAGGCAACCAAGAACTACATTGATGTCTACTACGACAACGGTAATTCCTACTCAGCATTTGCAAAAGTACATAACTAACATGTCTCAGTTGGTGGTGATATCCTCGACATGTGTCTCATGCGAGCCAAGGAGCATGCCCGCTTCATCGAGTGCGGTCTGGTCAGCCAGTACAACGCCGCCAAGCCCCAAGGACCCCGAGCATTCTCCCAGATCGTCACTATGCGCATCAAGATGCAGGGTTTCATCGTGCTCGACCACGTCAAGGACTTTGCTACCGCTCGTGGTGAGCTGGCCAAGTGGATGGCTGAGGGTAAGCTCAAGAAGACCGAGACTGTCGTTCATGGCGGTCTCAAGGTCGCCGAGCAGGCCCTTGTGGACTTGTACAAGGGTATCAACACGGGTAAGCTGATTGTTGAGATCAAGAACCCCAATGAGACACCTTCCAAGTTGTAAGGTGGTATGAAGGGGGAATCGAAGGGATGAGTTATATAGATGGGCTTTAGTTGCTGCTTACGATAGATACCTTACGTATATAATGATTATACCATGACATTTTGAGAGAGCCTTTTCGATGATTGGATTCGGGCAGTCCCGATCTGTCGCTGTCGCAACCTTGCTGCTGACCGGTGTTTTGATGAGTGTACTATTTGATGGCCGATCTGTCAATCTTGGTAATCGTTTTGCATGTAAGACACACATTGTCTCAAGATGAATCAGTAAACGTAACGGAAATAAGGATTCTCCTTATCCGTCAAGTCCTGAAAAGCCAACTTGGCTCGCTCGCTCTCATCTCCTAGCCCAAGCGCATCCCTTCTCTTATTCTCGTTACGAAGTACAAAGTACAACGTAGTCGATGCAAGAATGCAGATAATATAGCTTTTCGAAGTCAGGTCACAGACACAATCAGTGCAAGCAAGACTTAACTTACCAGATAATTAAGCCCAGCCACAGAGCTGGATAATGGTCCTTCTTCGTCTGACTCCAAACAAGCTGAGGTCCAACAATGTTTCCAACGCAATACGCCACAAAGATTGTAGCCGCCATGAAGCTCTTCTTCGTGTGACCAGCAACGTTAGACATACCGATGGTGATTATAAGACTCACAGTACCGCCAAAGAAGCCAGTGATGGAATACCCAACCACAGGGGCAGCAGCACGATACGACCATTCGCTCTTCCAGATGATGGCGCAGCCCGCAATGACAGGAAGACATGTAAAGATGAGCATGAAGATCCGGATGTTGTTGAATTTGGATCCTAGCCAGCCTGTGAGAAGAATGACGATGAAACACAGTCCACCGAGAGGAAACTGGAATAAAATAGAGTGAAGCGTGCTCCAGCCAAATGTCGACACAATCAGAGGTCCAAAACCACTAACGGCACCATTGACAGTATACGCTGACGCCATCATCAGAGCAATAAGCCAGATCTTGATATCAAGGATAGCTTCTTTCACCTGCGATCCCTTGAACTTGGTACATCGCACACCGGTCTGTCCATGCCTCAGACGCTCCACGGCCGCGAATCTTTCTTCAGAAGTGAGAAACCAGGCTGAAACAGGCGAATTCGGCATGACGAAGCAGAACAGTCCAAACAAGCATGTCAGCGATCCAGCTAGGAGGTAAATGTACTGCCACCTCTTTAGTCCTCCGCCGGTAATCTGCGCAAAGCCATAATTCAGCGCCCCGCCAATAATGGTAAATATTCCTGTTGACGAGAACCACCAGCTCTGTCGCAGCGACTGCTCAGCCTGGGTGTAGTAACCCGAGACGATGCACATGAAACCAGTGGGGATAATGCTCTCTACAAAGCCAAGAAAGAAGCGCTGCACGTAAAGACCTTTGTAGGATGTTACTGCGGCGGTGAGCATGCATATGGCAGCCCAGACGATGACCACGCCGCCTAGTACACGGCCGATGTTGAAGCGCTGCAGGGCAAATGTCATGGGGTATAAACCTGCTAGCATGCCAAAGTAGAAGAGTGAGGTGGCCCAGCTGAGACGACGCGTGTCGACGGTTGGTGGTGTGGTTGAGGCGTCGACGACGGTGAGGTCGAGATCTGTTGTCATGCCGAAGAGAACGGCGGAGCCTAGAATGGCTTTGTCATAGTATACAAGACCATCTATTGACATATCAGCGAGAGGTCAAGAAGGATGATGAGAGAACGTACAGCCGACGATCATGGCGGGTATGAGAAACATATCAATCTTTCTTACCGCGCGCGCGGCGACGATTGGATCAATGGCATGTTGTTCCTCGCCCACCATGGCGATAGCCTCATCTCTGTTTCCCATTGTAGGTCGCGCAGTTTCATCTGCACGATTCTCTTGCGCTCCCATCATAGCGATATCGGAGAATCGAGATATGGTGTCGTAGCAAACATAATGGACAGACAGCACAAAAAGAATAACTGGTCAAAGCATTGGCTATTATTTATTGATTTTTAGCGAAAGATACCCTGGCCAAGTAAATGATTATCATATGATGGCATCATCCTTCATGAGCGAATTTTGTTAACTTAACTTATCGTTGTAACCTTCGATAGCCGTTTTAAGCCTCAGTGCATGTAAGTACCCTTGTAGTTCGTTGAGCTAAAGTAAACTACAGAGTTTTTCTGCGTCGCTAGTTTAATTGTTCTAGACTCTTGGGTATGCATGTGAACCGGGATTAATTCGAATTGGTTCGTGGGGGTTATTTGTCGGTCGATTGGTTGGTGGTGAGATTTTGTTATGTCTGGTTATGAATCATCTGTAATTTGTCTGCTGAGCCAAGACGGCCCGTTTGAGATAGCTTGTATTGGTACAGTCGTAGAACGTAACGGTGATCATCACTTCATAACAGTAGAGTAGGCAGTCTCTGGTCGATGCACGTTAATACTGCTCGAATTCATCAAACTGTCTAAGCCAGATGTACCATACATGTCTATAAGCCAACCTGCAATGCCTATCGCCCTAACGCCTGGCTATGTCCAACAATTCTCTCTTGGAATTGTCGTGTGGTATCAAATCAAAAGATTCTCTTGATACTAGGTCCAACCCATTGCACTTCCGTGCAATTCCTGTTGTTTCTCCACTGCGAGATCCTGTCTGTCAACCAGCCCGACTTGAAGTCCACCCATCGATCCTTGCGATCTGGTGGTGGTGGAATGACATTGCCCTTGTCGTCTTTAATCTCGGGCTCGACGATCTTCTCTGGTTGTCTAGGGTCGCCAACACGGAAAGATCGTGACAGAACACACTTTTGCTCGTCTCGTCCTCGCCAGTTGTACTGAAGACAATCGGTGCTTTCCTTGCAGTACTTGCCGCAAGCTTCGAAGGAATCAATTTTTGCTTCAGGCGGCGCGACCCAAAAATCCCATTTCCCATTGTCCCAGTTCTCGGCGACTTCGCGATCGCCTGGGTGGTGAAATTTCCAGACATCAGAATAAAGTAACGGGCGCTGATGAAAATTAATATATGAAACAACTCTGCCAGAAATCAACTTACCCCCAACTGTCGTTGACCAAACTCCCACCGCCAAACTTTAGTCATGTCCTCAGGCCGCGTCTTGTGTAGCGTCATGACAGGTTGACACCAGTACTTGTCACTAAACGGGATGCTATGCAGTGGATGCGGGTTGAACAATGGCCAATATCCCCGCAACGGCACACTGACGTTCCACAAAGCCCAGCCCGTTACGCTGTCACCGCAGCAATCGTCCCGTAGCATGGGAAGCCACTTCTCCGTAACCGGAGGTTCAACGTACTGTCCGTACGGGGTGGTCTTACGAACCAGGAGTGCCTTCATCGCACCGCGGCTGAGCACAAAGCCCGGCCCGCCGTTCGCGAACCATGTCTTGATGTCTTGTTTGACGTCGTGTCTACCGGGTGACGGAGAACCCATGTACAACGACGCATCGGGGTCGAAGGTTTGGAGGAAGCGGAAGGCGTTGTCCCAGAAGACATAGCTGTAGAGAAAGATATTAGAGGTTTGTAACGGCATGATTTTGAGAGTATGGCAAACTCACGTATCGGTCTCGAAGAAAAAGTAAAAGTCCTTGTTGGGCTTCATCCTCCATGCTCGTTCGATCATGGGGAGAAACTTGAACTTGTCCATTCTCCAGCCTTTTATGCGTGCAGTCGCCTCTTTGTCCACGTCCAGAGTTTTGTTCTCTCGCATCTCCTTCTGCCATAGATAATTGACAAAATCGGGGTTATCGTGGTAGTAGATGGATGGCAAATCGGCGAGGACATCGATCGCTTCGTGGCCGTAAACGTCGTCGTTGTCAAGATCTGAGAAAACCAGCAACTCGTCCTTTTCGAAGCACGCACTGACACTGTCGAATTGGGCGTCAAGTTTGTCTTTCGTATCAGCGTGTCCCATCTTCAGAACAGGCTGGATGGACTGGAGCAAATGCTTGGGAAAGGTACGGCAAAGGTCTTGTGTCGTCTTGCCAGCAGGATCGACGGATACAGGGCGGAAGTAGCTCGTCGTCGAGAAGGAGTAATATTCGGATACGCCATAGCTGCCGTGGATAACCCCCCAAAAGACAAGAATGAGGAAGATTATAGTGCAGAGGCCGGCGATAGCCATGCGACTGAAGCGTTTGTTGAGCATCAGTCGCCGGCTGGACGAAGACCAGACTGAAGGCATTGCAGCTGGTGATCAAACATGGCACTCGGGGCCTTTTTCTAGTGAGAAGTGCCTGTCAATCAACGTGAGTTGATATGGTGTCGCAAGCTAGGAGAGACATTCATGATGGAGAACGAACAAGGATATTTCTTGGTCTCCAACTGGGGGTGACGCAGCTGTCTTAGGGGTAGAGATCCACTAAAAGCAGCCCCCTGTTGTGCCGAAACGGACTCATGATGGATGTTCTGGGCTAGAACAAGTCTCGAAATTTTCTTTAGCGGCATTCCAATTTAGACATGAAGAGGGTAAAAACAAAGTAAAAGACAGTCGGAGGTTTTAAGCTTATAATCAATTTTTTTCTGTGCTGAGTTCAGAGGCGTACAAGTTGGAACAAAACTCAAAGACACGAGACAGAGGATAGGGTAGGTAGCCTCAGATGATTTAACTGCTTCAGCCATTAAACCAGAACCTAGAAAATGTCCGTAGCCTAGGTTACCTAAAAGTTTCTTTTGCTTCTGCTTTATTGTTAACATACCTGAACTAAGTTTCAGATTCAGAATGAACTACAGTAGTTTGAAAGGTCCAGTGATAGCTTTAACGCTGCATGTTATCCAAGATGAGAGATGGCGTACACTTAAAAGTTTAGGAGTTTAATTGCTGCCGAATGAGATGGAGGCAGGCGGTTCAGGAATTAATCCGCACACTGACCCTGCCACTATACTAAAGCATAAGGGATGACAAAAAACTTTAGGCCAGCTCCTGATGATTTAGTTGAGGCTTTAGGCTATTGTTTCTGTCAATCCTTCTCTGTGTGCGGATTATTATGCAACCCACCTGGGAGGGTACCACAGGCTACCTACCTATCGTCTTGACAACCCGATGGCAATTAGACTTTGACAAAAGACCGCAGAACAACACATCCAGGTGCATGTGACTGCTGTTGTTTGGAGGATACAGCGCATAGTCTCATAAGAGGCTGCGACACCAGCATAAGCCTAGATGCATCTCCGCAGCCACTTCTCGTATTTTATGTCCTTGGTAAAATTTCACATGCGAATTGGCGATAACACGGAAATTCAACAATAATTATTTACTTCTGTAACTCTGTTTCGCCAAGGAAGTTGCCGTCAATTGTTTCTTCCTCGGTCATGACGTCTTGTGATATGAGCCTCTTGCTTCCGTCCTTGTGACGTTGGACTGGCAGAACGTCGAGCTATATAAACTGCAGCACTCGAAAGAAACCCAATGTGTTGACCGAGAAGTAGTTTTGCATATTAAAAGTCGACATGCCTCATAAAATTGACCCTAACGCAGATAAGCCTTTCATCGAGCCTCCGTCCCACGAAGGCCTTAAAGCTATCAAGTTTCCACCTCCATATACAGGAACGCCCTGGAAAATCTTCCTATCTGATATAAAACTCTTCTTCGGGAACTTCCTCTATCTCCCTTACCTCTTCATTCCCCTCTATCCGTGGCGATCAGGTGCACTATGTGAGCTATACCCTTCATCAGAGAACCTTGCAGATATCGCTCTCCATGTTATTCTTGCTGTAGCACAATTGGGGTTTCTGGTCTCGCTCTTCACCTTGGCATTCCTTCCAACTTTTACCTATGTTGGGTATGTCGCTGTCTACTTGGCACTCAACGAACTTGTTTGTTGGCATTTCAATAGAGGCATTCCTCGGAGCGGGTTAAAGTCCAAGGAAGATGCCTTTTCTCAAAGCTGGCCTCGGCACGATGATGAAGCATGGATATTCCTCAACGGTATCTGTGTAGGGTGAGTTTTGGAAACAACTCCATTCTTCAGAACATCTAATGGCGAGTGTTTAGTCAGAACTGGTTCCAGAAGAACATTGATCGCATTTCGCGAACCTTTCACAGACCAGTAATCGGTATTCATAACAGAACGTAAGGACACCCACCGAATCACCACTGAAATATCTTAACACCTCCAGTGCCGGTGTCGTCTTTGACCTCATCCAATGTTTAATTCAGCGAGCCCTTTTCTACGCAACACAAGACGTCAGAGAATGCTACGTCCTTGTCAAAGAGGCCCTTCTAGACGACCAAAAGAAGAAGGTCATCTTCATACTGCACTCCCAAGGTGGAATCGAAGGCGGTATGATCATAGACTGGCTTCTCGACGAAATGCCCCTCGATACGCTTCAAAAGCTCGAAGTATACACTTTTGGAAATCTCGCGAACCACTTTAGCAATCCATGCCGCGGTAACGATCCAAGCTCGCCTGTTATCCCGCACATAGAGCACTATGTCAACGAAAAAGACTTCGCGTGTCGCTTCGGTGTACTCAACTTTACAAGACACTACACCCAGAACGAAAACCGGTTTGCAGGAAAGGTGTTTATTAATCGAAGCGGAGGACATCAGCTGAATCAGCATTATCTCGATGATATGTTCCCATTGGACGAGAACCTTCGCAGAGCGCGAGAAGCACGAGAGGGAGATTTTATGAATAACAAGGTCCGCATCAGAAAGGACGGAACTATAAAGGAGACTACACGAGCGGAACTGCCTCAAGGTTTTGTGGTTACTTGGGATTCTGACGGGACGAATGGGATCACCAGGCCAGATGAAGTTCCACGAATGGGCGATCTTAGTAGATTGTGGAAGTATCGTAATGGGCGATTGCCTGACTCTTATAAGAGTGCTTTGGTCGATGGTACTGAGAGGTAAGGTGGGAGATAGCTGTAAACAAAACTCATTGCGCTTCAGCCCAGGTCTAATGATCCTACCACCGCGGATAAGAGAATATCAGTTGAAAATGGTAGTCCTTGTCATAGTGCTGGATGTTTACTTCTCGACATCTTAAGGATTATGCACCCTGGTGTTCCTTGCCCTCATACTTCCCTCTCCCGATACCGTCCGAAACACCGAACTCGACGATACATTGTCGCCCATCATAACCCCATTCCCTTCACGTTGCTCATTTGCATCGTCTTCATACTCAAGACCCTTCCTACCGTTCCCAAACCTCTTCCTAATCCACGGCAACAGGTTATAGTATCCGCCACATGCAAAAACACCACACCACAGTACAAACTCCGTCGCGTAAATCACGATCCCTAGAACATCCAATTCTGGCTGGAAGAATACAGAGACGAGTGAAAACACATCACCAGCTGCATCAATGGCAACGAAAAGAAAGGATATACCCCGGACGGTTCGATGCGTCCAGATATCCCAATAATGTGTCAGCACTCCAGCTGCAAGAAGGGCTGCAGATAGAGAAGCCATGAGTATCAAAGGCCATTCTAAATCTCTAGATTTGGCTATGCGCAGGGCGATGATGAGAGAAGCTTGGATGCCGCCCATGACAGCTGCGATGGGAACAACAACAAGAAGCGAGCGTGAAACACTCCATTTCTATCGTCCGTTAGTTACTTGTACCATATAAAAAGGCATAACACTTACTCTCTCGTAGTAGTAGCATTGAATCCACGTAACAAGACTCAAACAAGTCAAGATCTGAGGTTGAATCCGCAGCGCAATGTTGAACTCCTTGACAATATTATAAACTCCTAAGGGAACACCCGCCCATGCCCAGAGCATCATCATTGATGGCTGCAAGCCTGTTGCATTATGGCGACGATAATTAACGATGATCTGAGGAATTAGCTACACACAGCGTTAGTTGTGCTTGTCTTATAGGTAGTGTTTACAAGTGACGAACTTGGATTGACCAACATACCTAGATAACGTTAGTAAATCGTTTTAATCAATAGCAAGGGAAGGAAAGTACTTACAGCCCCCAATGTTCCGAGAACATTGGCAGCGATGGGAACATCCATTTTCTGATTGACAACACAAAGGTGAGAAAGATAGGTTTGAAGAAATTGGTTACCAAGACATTACTCGGAGCTCTGAAATAGTGAAGCGAGAAATTGACGCGTGCCAAGAATTGTTAGGCCACACTAGTAAATTTGGCGAGAATGCCTAACAGAAACAATCACCCTACAGTATATCTTGAGTGTCACTGCAATCCACAAACTTCAAAGCCATCATTTACAATGTTTCACAATGAATAGTGTGAATTATTCATGGCCATCAGTGAAGCCAATATCATTTATTTTACATGACCGAAGCCTTGATCAAAAAACCCATTTCGCCATTTTCCCACCTGGACCCATAAACTCCTTAGAAAGTCGTCTGCAACTTAGGATAATCCTTAGCCTGAACATGCAAATCCGCATAGATGGCAGCTGACTGGTCATCAGCAAGGTGCTTCATGCGCTTCACATCATCATCTTCTAGATGCTCAAGAATCTTCTCCGGCTCCTCCTTGCCATTCTTCTGGTCCTTCTTCTGAGGCTCAACGGCCTTCTCAATGCCTTCCGACTCTCCGATGAACAGAATCTGGGCGTTGACATAGTCGAAGTGGGCTGGCTTGGAGGGTAGCCAGCGAAGAGATCGGAACTCGTCAATGATTCTGGCCATGTTAGAATGAATTATCTAGAAAGAATGGGCATGTACTTACTCTTTGGGGAAACCAGGTCCTTCAGGCAATCGCGCGTTTTGAGGTCCTGGAAACTCAGGGTTCTTGGTGCTGATGATGAAGCTTCCCTTCTCCTTGAGACCCAATTCCTTCTGGACCTCATCAAGCTTCTCAGGCAGGGTAGTCAAATAAGCCAAATGGCTCTCTCGACCCGTCGATGTAATGGCGTATACACCTTCACCGACAGGCTTAGCGGGTGGTGTGCGGCGTGTACCAGCAGACTTGGTATCGTACTCGTCCGCAGCCAAGAAATCTTTCTTGATCTCATCATATGAGACACCAGACTTTTCAACAAACACCATGTACTTCTCTTTTCCGCTCTCGGGGAGTGTTTTCTTAGGAAGAGCAAGGATTCGTGTGTTGCCAGCGTCAGCAATGGCACCATCGCCGAGACGGGCGTCCTTCGCAATGGGTCGCAGCATGATGAAGGATCGTGCAATGTCGTCGACGCTCTCGGGATCCTCGAGGTTTACGCGACCGCGAATAAAGAAATAGATGATACCCTTCTCGAGGATGTTGGAAGGAACATCAGGTTCCTCAAAAGGTTGCACGGCGTCTCCGCCATTGGATTCCTTTTTGTCGTTAGACTTGGTCTTGTCCTCTTCTTGCTTCTCAGTGTTATCTTTCTTCTCTTTAGACTCGTCCTTCTTGTCATCTTTGTCTGACTTGATCATCACATCATCAAGAGTAGTTTGACCGTCCGCCTTGGTGCGCTTTGCATCAGGTGCTTCTTGTTCGATTTGATGCTTCTCGCCGGCTTTCGCGTCACCATTGGTCTGCTCAACGTTGTCGGACTTGGAGTCAGTCATTTTGGGCAAAAAAGGCAGTTTAAAAGACACAATTGATGAATTGAGGAAATGTAAATGTCAAGAAAGAAGTCGCAGAGGGAAGAGAAGGTGCTTGGAAAGTGGTGGGCGCGTCGCGTTGATTGTCGCACATGTGTGATGTCATAGACCTCAACCTCAGCTAACTCATCATCGATATTATATTTCGTGCCTTTTTCGCGTCGCCTAGTCAAGTCACACATCGAGCTCGTCATTTGTTTCAGTTAAGTGATTAGTGGTTAGTCTGACGTCAATGTTTTTCATGATGCCTTTATGAGATACCTTCCGTCGTTGTTTTCACCATACCAAGACCACCAATGTCACGTTCTAAAAGTCGCAAAGCTTCTCTAGCAAATGGAGTTGCAGCACCACGAACTCTCAAAGCCCACCTCAGCTCCTCAACTCGAGAAGCACACCATGCCATCTCATCAAATGAGTCTGCAGTTGCCCATAATAGTCCCGCCAATGATCCGATTTGAGCTGCTTGATATGCTGCAGCACTACCCCAGAACGCAGCAGTATGCTCGGGGCGTAGAGATCCTAGTAGCTCGATAGCTGATTGCAATTTCGCTCGAGCGGTTGTTCGTAAAACTTCGTATAAAGACATAGGTGTATCTGGTGTTGTGATTCGTACTAGAGCTCGATGTAGGGCAATCTCGACGGCTGCGTGGGCTAGATGAAGAGCCCCGTTGGCACACAGCTCTCGAAGTTGAGTGCTTTGCAAATGCAGTCGAACTGGGAGGTTGGCTTGCCATTCTCGAAGACGAAACACCAATGGTTTAGCCAGTTCAACAGCAGCAACAACTCCCATCTGGTCCAAGGTCCCGCCAGCACGAGTTGCCCCAGCGCCGTAGAACGTGCGAATTACATCGCTCAGAATCCGAGTCAGTTCAATATGACGAGTAAACAATTCCCACCCAATAACAACCGGTGAATTGTGTTCGGGGTTTTCTAGATCGACTTGATCGAGCTCGGGGTAGTCAATCGCAGTGCAAGGCCTGACGTCCCAGTCGCTGTCATGGATAAGAAACGGTCGTCCGTGGACGCAGGCACCCCAGCGATCTTGCATATATAATGCCCAAGCCAGTCTCCTTCGGAGACCAACCTCCCACGCTGGGATTGACCAATTGCTGCAGTCAACATGGATGCCTAGATCCTGAGCCATAGCAACAATCTGGGCTGTGAACATTCGATTAGATGTGGGATGGGTATGGAAGGCAGAGTCAACGACACGACGGTTCCTTTGTAGTAACAGTAAACCTGCCTCCAATGTACTGAGCTTGGGTCGTCGCATGTCTTGTGCAATAGTGCGCTCAGCCAACTCCTCGAGAGCTGTCGGGTCCGGTATGGACTCAACCTCGCGGCCAGCTAGTGAACTGTCATAGATTTGCCAGTCAAGCGCTACAAGATAGACAGCAGCCAACAAAGATGGCGCAAAATGTCGATGTGATAAACGATGCTTGCTTATGAACACATCCTTATGCAGGATGGGAAAACTGGGATGAACAATTCGAAAGTAGAGGTCCACTAACGTGCGACCAAGCGGATGAACAGTCGCTTCGATAGCATCCAGGTCTGCGATACGCATCTTCTCGGACGCAGTAGACTCGTCGGCGTGAACGAGGAAGACAGTTTGATAGTCCAGTCGCCGGGCAAAAGTGGACGACGCGGGAAAAGGCGAAAGCTCTTCGTTTAAGGGATTCGGACGATGTAGATCGAGCAAGACTGGATCACGATAGTCGGTAGGTCCGATATATTCAGCATGCGTCTTCAAGTCCAAACCGAGAGTATTGCTGAGTATACCGGGACGGGTCGATTCAGCCATACTGTTTTCAAACGGCATCACTTGCTGCATTTGAACCATCTGCTGATTACCTTCCGCGCTGGCTGGAGTCGATGCGGTATCACCATGTCGGCTTGACGGAGACACTCCTGTTTCCATCCCAACGACTGGAGAGGATATCGTAATATTGCCCTCAGTCTCATTTTGGTGCTTTTCTCTATCCCTTTCTCGATTCTGTCTTCTTTGACGAGGCGTTGGCCCACGCAAGAATGTGCAAGGCTGGTCGTGGAAGGTACACAGAACACATCTTGACTGACCTTCCTCTTTTACACAACGCGTCTTACGAACACGGCATGTATCACAGGGTCTTGTGCGGGTATTGGAGACAGATGGAGCTGATGGGGTTGCGCCGTTACCGTTACCGTTACCGTTATCGCTTGAACCGGCCGCCATTAACGACGGGTCGCTTCCAGGGCCGGTCCGGGCAATATCAGATGGACCGGCGCCGGGACGAGGAGACTGAGTATGAAGCAGCGGGGAGAACATGACCCACTGTCGGCATCAGGTCAGGTCAGGTCTGTACTGCGATAAGGGACAAGGGGCCCATCTTCTAGTAGAACGGATCAGATTACATTCGCCGCTATGGTGTGTGGGTCAACCTGATCCTGATCCCAAGAGTCGACGAAAGAAAGAGATAGATACCGCATTAGAGAAGGCAGGCGCACAGCACGGGCATGAATATGAGCATATACGCGCATGTCTTATGGCCGCCATCGGAGGCTATTCGTTATCAGTCAATCCCATTTACGGTAAGGTCGCAGCGCGATAAGGAATGAATGGTTGTCAGGGACAAATACAGATAGCCGGCCCTTGGGCTTCTTATTCTCTAAGTTAAAACATTACTAACAATTCATTCTCAACTACTCGATCCTTCAGTAAAATCATTAAAATGTTGAAAATACAAAACAGGCTCAAATATAACCTGGACCCTCTCCCAATTCCCTCATTTTACAGATCCACTGTTATCAGCACAGCTAAAGGCTGAACCAATAGTACCCGCAGCATAGGCTTCACGAATGGCAGTAATCACTGCGTAAAGACCTCCAATAAATACGAAGCAGCCGAGGAAGAAGAGGAACCAGTGAAACCAGTACTTGGTTTGCTGCAAAGCGGTTCCCTTGCGATAACTGGCATAGTCGTAAATGTACAGATATGAGGGAAGAACGATGGTCAAAGGAGCGAATCCAAGAGAAGCAGCCAAGCTGAGGAGGAAATTGAAGATGGGTACTCCTCCGGCGATTGCGAGTGCAGTTGCGCCAAGGCCAACAGTGCAGCTAAACCAGACACACCAGTGAACCCAGGTGTTGCTCTGAAGGTGGGAAGAGTCTCGCAGGATGCGGACAAACAAATACTTGGCCGCAATATGCACATACAGTGCACCGGTGACAAGCAGACCGATGAATGCGATTCCATACGAGATCTTCTTGAGCAGCGGGCCTGCTGAGCTCAGAGAAGGGGACGCGACCCAAGTGCCGCACCAGCGATAGACAACCATGGAGAAGGTCAGATACGAGGAAGTGACGACGATCATGCACGCGTAGAGAGACTTCTTGTACTGCTTGGGGTCCCTCATCTCGGAAATGACGGGGAGGAAGGCTGTAGAGCCAGCGCTCGAGACAAAGATGGCTGTCACGGCGTTGATGCCCTGGACAAAGGTCGGTGATGCGATGACAACGTATCCGAGTTCGTAAGGTCCTGTCTGGGGAGCTGCCACAGGACGATCTAGCGTCGTGACACCGACACTAGAAATGAGATTAGACATGTCCTGTTCGGAAGATGATGGACTTACACGACGATAAAGACAGCGATAAATGTAGCTGCGAAACCAACCCAAGTCAACCATCCCAGCTTCTCAAAAGTACGAATACTCGCTAAAGCGATGATGACAAGCGTCACAATTAGAAGGAACCAGTTGGTGCAGAGCGCATGTGTAGACACAGCATTCAAAGCTGTCGCTGCTCCAACCATACCGGATCCCGCAACTATGACCCAGGTGATGATGAAAAGTCCACCAACAACCTCGCGAAGCACCTTGCCACCCACAACTTGAGCCATGTCAGCGACAGAGTGGCAGCCCGAATGGCGATTGCGGAAGTCTCCCATCAAGACAGCAGCGTATGTGTTGACAGCGCACCAGCCGATGACATTGACGGCGCCTGGGAATGCTCCGAGAGCAGCCAGCGCAACGGGGATGGAGAGCACACCAGTTGCAAACATGACTGAACAAAGGAATTCATTGTCAGTATAGGCTCTTAGAAACCGAGCGTGTGATAGGGGGAAACATACTCTTGAGGAAGATGATTGAGGCCCAAATCCAACCAACGGTTCGAAAGTTGACTTCTCCATCCTCTTTGAAGACCTCAGCAATACCCTCATGGGCAGTCGAATGATTTGACAATATGTCTTCTTGATTCATACCAACCTTCTTCTCATCAGAGCCTGAGCCCGAAGAAAAGATCTGATTGATCGCCATGTTGCTAATAGTAGGAAACAGGTAAAGGTGAAGACTGTTGGACGAACTTGTCTACAAGAGACTTGACAGAAAATGTAGGAAGAGTCCTTGAATTATATAAAACATACCAGGGAGATTGAAGAAATTATAGTGCACTTTACCCAGGACAACATCTATTGATGCAAGGAACCTGGGACAAGATACCAACCATGTACAAGACGGTAGATTACGTGCATCCAGACCTCAGACTCTACCCCATGGGGGACGTGGGGAAAAAGAAAGACCCATCGCTTATCTCAAGAGCCGTTTTCCTGGTCCACTAACGTACATTTGGGATTAGGTTTGAGATAGTAAGTCTTGAATATGGTCGAGAATCATTGGTTATCTCGGACCCGTGAAGCGTATCTTGCTGTTGACCTCTATACAAGACCGATAGTTTCGGAACCGAGTGCTATTGTGGAACGCGCCTTGCCACTAAATTATGTTAGTGCGTTTCTGCTATTGTCACTTCTCGGAGCCGACTTATACTTAGTTTTGGACTCGATACACATTGTTTCAAAGTCTTGGGCACTATACTGTCGAATCATTCTTCGGTTCGGAAATGGATGCATCTTTACAGCTAGAGGTCGTGTTTGGTCAGTCATTCGACTATAAACAGAACCCCTCAAAGTTCTGTCAAAGCACTTCTCAACAAGATACCTAAATCTTGCATGTTATCGCATACTTTGCGGCGTGGCCTTCGTCTCTCATCTTCGTCACAACTATTCAATCTACTCAAAATGGCTCCTCACGCTGAAGAAATTCAGGCGGCTTCTCCTGCCTCAAAGTCTCGCTTCCACTCCCTGTCTACCAGCAGTGCGATTGAGCTTGAAAGCCAACGCGTAGCTGATATCTACGCTCCCATTCCTACAGTCTTTGCACGTGCCGAAGGTGCCCATGTTTGGGACCCTGAAGGACGCCAATACCTCGACTTCCTATCTGCCTATAGTGTCGTCAACCAGGGACATTGTCACCCTGCTCTGGTCAAGACCTTGACCGAACAGGCTTCCCGACTCACCATATGTTCTCGAGCTTTTTACAGCGACGTGCTGCCGAAATGGGCAGAGAAGGTTACTGATACCTTTGGTTACGAGAAGGTCCTTCCTATGTGTACGGGAGCTGAAGCTGTCGAGACGGCGGTCAAGATTGCGCGCAAATGGGCTTATAAGACCAAGAAGGTTGCAGAAGACGAGGCTTGGGTGTTTGGTGCCCAAGGTAACTTCCATGGACGCACAGTAAGTACAAACTTCTCAAGTGTAGTACAGATCCAGAACTGATGGTGGTCAATAGACAATCCCAATCACCCTCTCGACTGACCCAAACTCGAGCAAGAATTACGGACCTCTTCTTCCCCATGTTTCTTCATATAATCCAGATACCGGAAAGCCAATCCGTTACAGCAACATCGCCGACTTGGAGGCTGTCCTTGAAAACTACGGATCAAAAACCGCAGCCTTCATTTGTGAGCCGATCCAAGGCGAAGCTGGCATCATAGTCCCCGATGACGACTATCTTGCACAGGTAGATGCCCTCTGCAAGAAACACAACGTCCTGTTCATATGTGACGAGATCCAAGCCGGCATCGGACGAACAGGTCGTATGCTCTGTTCGCAGTGGGCCAATATCAAGCCCGATATGGTGACGTTGGGCAAGGCCTTGTCAGGAGGTCTTTACCCTATGAGCTGTGTGTTGACGAGCACGGAAATCATGTCTGTCATGGAACCAGGCACGCATGGTTCCACATACGGCGGCAATCCACTCGGCTGTGCGGTGTCGATTCGGGCGCTCGAGGTTATGGAAGAGGAGGATCTGGTCAACAAGGCTGACAAACTTGGCCGTATCTTCCGAGAAGGCCTGGCAGCCATTAACTCGCCTATTCTCAAGACCATTCGCGGCAAGGGCTTGCTTAACGCTGTTGTTATCGACGAAAAGGCTGCCGGTGGAAAGACGGCGAGGGACCTGTGTATCCTGCTTGGCCGAAAGGGTCTGCTAGTAAGTCTATTCCCTGGTTGAGATAGCAAGAACTCGAGCTAACATATTGCTTCACAGACGAAACCTACACAAGGAACTATCATTCGGTTTGCGCCTCCCCTGGTTATGTCGGAAGAAGATTTGCGAAAGGGTATTGCTATTATTGCGGAGGCACTCGAAGAGTTGCCAACGGCGGATCTGTCTTCATAGAATGCCTTGTTGGGATGGCGATAAGAATTATACTAGAGAGAAAGACTTACGTTGTATATGAAACATGAATTGAGAACTTTGCTTGCTTATGATTGCATTTGTCTATTGTAACGAATGCTGTCGATCATTTCTTCGCTCGATTTACTTAAGACCATATTGGATGAATTCACGCTTTATCATGATTACCTATCCCTCAGTTCAAGAGATAGAATACCATATCTGGCACTGGACTATATGGTTGGTGCTTAGTAGCAGCCTATTCTAGGTATCGTGAAGTGCCCTGAGCATCAGGATTAACGAGCCGTGATATCAAGTCTTTCCATGTTCTGACTTTTGAGCCATACATCTGGCTACTATATTAAACGAAAGGTAGATAAGCAAGGGTCCGGAAAATGTATTCATTTTCTATCCAATATTTGAGCCTGTACAGAAATTCTTTCTAGTCGGCTTTGCCATAAGTCATAGACTTGAGCACAGTATACTCCAGGAGACCATATTTCGAACCTTCCAACCCATATCCCGACTCCTTAATGCCACCAAACGGACTAGCTGCATCAGCAACAATAGGCGTGTTCACTCCAATCATTCCCAGTTCCAGCCTCTCCGACACCCGCTGTATGCAACGAATATCTGTCGACCAGATATATCCGGCCAAGCCTACAGCTACGGAATTGACCCTTTCCACCAATTCATCTTCCGATTCGAAAGGGAATATGACCGCAACTGGACCGAAAATCTCCTCTTGTGCGATTCGCATGTCCTTCGTCGCTCCTGTGATAAGTGTCGGATTATAGAAAGATCCAGGGCCATCCACCTTTCCGCCTCCTACGATTTGAGCGCCCTTGGACTTTGCTTCCGATACCCATTCGTCTACACGGGATACAGAGCCTTGGTGTATAAGGGGACCATGAGTTGTACCCTTGTCAAAGCCGCTGCCAACTTTGAAAGTGGTTTGCATTATCTCGGTCAGACGCCTCACAAACTCGTCGTAGATGTTCTTATGGATGAAGAGTCGATTCGCACAAACGCATGTCTGCCCTGAACCGCGGAACTTGCAGACCACTGCTCCAGCAATAGCAGCATCCAAGTCTGTGTTATCGAAGACAATGAAAGGTGCGTTACCACCTAACTCGAGGGAGAGTTTCTTTAGCGTGGAGGCGCTTTGCTCCATGAGAAGCTTTCCCACACGAGTCGAGCCTGTGAAGGAGACCTTCTTGACGACGGGATGAGTTGTCAAGACCTTGCCGACAACTGGAGTGTTTTCAGTGGATGCGGTTATGACATTGAAAACACCCTTGGGAAAGCCGGCTCTACTGGTGAGCTCAGCTAGGGCAAGTGCTGTCAGGGGAGTCTCTGCCGCTACTTTGCAAACGACAGTGCAACCAGCTGCTAATGCTGCTCCAGCTTTCCTTGTGACCATGGCTGCAGGGAAATTCCAGCTAAGCCGAATGTTAGTGGTATGCTCAATGGCAAGTATGTACCCCAGAGGGATATGAACAGACAAGGCAGGTATACTTACGGAGTGATAAGCGCACAAACTCCAACAGGTTCTCTATAGGTGACAATGTGCTTCTTTCCACAAGACGACGGTATGGAATCACCATAAACTCGAGGAGCCTCCTCACTGAACCACTCGATCAACGAGGCCGCGAACTGTACTTCTCCATTACCTTCAGCAATAGGCTTTCCGTTCTCCCAAGTTATGAGAACTCCAAGGTCGTGGCTATTTTCAATAACAAGATCGTACCACTTGCGCAGAAGCTTGGATCGTTGTCTGCCAGAGAGCTTTCTGTAGTCGGGCAGAGCTGCATAGGCCGCTTCAATGGCTGCTGTTGTATCAGCCCCGTCGAGGTCGGGACATGAGGCGATATTCCTATCGGTTGCGGGGTCTGTTTAATTGAATGTGTTATTAAATGTGCGAATCTTGTGACTCTTGTAATGGAGGCTGTAGCGTACCGTGGACATCGAATGTTTTACCAGATCGTGCCGGAATCCATGCTCCATTCACATAGCATGCCCCGGACTTGAGTAGAGAAGGGTCTTTAAGCTTGTACAAGTTAGCATTGGGATGAACACAAAACAGTTCCGTCACTGCTGAGTAGGTACTTACCTCAGGTGGTGTCATTTTGCCTGTATTCTAAGTGGCAACGTGTATAAGGGTCAACAACCAACTACTTGATGGCCTTTCCGCAATATGTTGTATCGATTGTCTATATAACCTAGTCACATTATGAACAATTCACAAATCAACTAGAACCATTTTCATTTACACACTGGTGGTAGCTCATGACAGAGCAGGCCTTAGGGATGTGATCTCGGCTCCGAGAACAATTGGCTAGCTTACAGCAAGTCTGATCTTCTCCACATTGGTACAGCATCAACGACTGTCCCACCAGACGGCTCCGGAACTGTCAGAATTGAGGCTTGAACCTAAGTTGGCCTGTGATGCGGTTTAGAATCTCGTAGTGGCTGTTGAGCTCTTGAGTCGGACCCGTTGTGGGAGTGGTATCGTGTCATCCGAATGTCATCCGAACCAGTTCGGAGCCATTTCATCAAGTCCATCTGGGATAGACAGACAACTGGAATAGTGAGTAACAAATAAAATGTAGCTAAAGTGCTTTTGACTGCAGTATGACACGAGAGCTTCCGAGTACCTGGATTGTGTTTGTTGTCGTTGGAAGGAAAACACTTTTCCATTTTGGTCACTATGTGTAAAGATCAGCCATCCGATCCTATCACTGTCAAAGATGTGCAGGGTATCGCAAAGTCTAAACTGAGCACATCTGTTTGGCATTACTATACCACAGGTGCAGACGAGCAACAGACATTAGAGAGAAACGTTTCCATATACGATAAGTATGTATGTGATTTGTGTTGTATAGGATTTGGACTGACCACCTCTGAACTGTAGACTACTGCTTCGTCCACAGGTCCTGCGTGATGTCAGTTATGTCGACACGCGGACAGAAATATTTGGAAAGACTTACGACTTTCCCATCGCTATCGCGCCAAGCGCCTACCAGAAGCTCGTCAGTGATGGTGGCGAGATAGCTCTAACTAGAGCTAGTCACGCTCTAGGAACAAATTTCGTTCTATCATCCAACGCGACGACATCTCTCGAAGATGTATTGAGCGCCCTACCCCCACGGGAATCCTCGTACCCAAGTCCGTGGTTTCAACTGTACTTCCTGCGATCTCGAGAAACCACAGCACGTTTGATCAAGCGAGCAGAAAAGGCAGGGTATGAAGCCCTGGTCCTGACTGTTGACACGGTGGTACTTGGAAACAGGTACCACGAGAGAAAAGCACCACTGAAGCTTCCCGAGGGACTGCGCATGGCAAATCAGGACAGTGTAAAAGCTGGAGGTGTCTCAAAAGGGCGGCTATTCCTGAATGCCAGAACGGCAAGGGAGGCACAACAAGTTATGGAAGAGCATGGCGATTGATAGTCGATGCAAGTCTGAACTGGGAGGAGACAATCCCTTGGCTCCGCTCACAAACCAACATGAAAATCGTCCTGAAAGGAATCATGGTGGGAGAAGATGCGCTGAGGGCAGTTGAAGCCGGCGTCGATGGCATCATCGTCTCGAACCACGGAGGAAGGCAACTTGATGGAGTACCCTCGACTCTTGAAGTACTGCCGGAGGTTGTAGCCGCAGTAAACGGAAGATTGCCTGTTATGTTTGACGGTGGGATCCATCGAGGCAGCGATGTCTTCAAGGCTATCGCTCTCGGTGCGGACTTGTGCTTCATCGGAAGATCAGCACTATGGGGATTGGCGTACAATGGACAAAGAGGCGTTGAGGCTGTTTTGCATATTTTGGAAAGGGAGCTGTCGCGTACTATGGCACTGGCTGGTGCCAAGTCTATCAGACATATTTCCAGAGAAATGGTTGGAGTTGCTAGGCAGGATGCGTTTGGCATCGCCAAGTTGTAATCTAGATACTCAATTTGTACAACTGATAGATTTCACCTATTGGGGGTGGCTACTAAGATTTAGAGGTGTATATATATAATTCCAACAGCAGTGAATTTGTATAAGTTCTGTGATTCCCCTTCGTTGTCCACCAGTGTCACTGTTCCAGCATGTTCAGCCCAACATGAAGACTCTTATTCAACTTCCGAAGCTCAGCAGAAGAGCTTACTCTTCTGGGTCAAGCTGGATCACCGAACGCAACGCCAAATATGTCCCAGAAGAAGGCCACTACCCTCTAGGCTTCAGCGCCTCAGGCACCTTCGTCGGAATAAAGCCTACCAACACGAGCAAACCAGATTTAGCCTTGATCACTTCCGATCGTCCTTGTTCTGCAGCGGCAGTCTTTACAAAGAACAAGTTTCAAGCTGCCCCAGTAACTTTTAGTCGCTCGTTGATGCAGCGAAAGAAAGGCGTTGGCCTTCGTTCAGTACTCATCAACTCGGGTTGTGCGAATGCCGTGACGGGAAAGGGTGGTCTTGAAGATGCTGGGGCCATGGCTAATGAGGCTGACCGAGCTGTTGGAGTTAAAGATGGTACCATTGTTATGAGTACGGGAGTAATTGGGCAGAGGTGAGAGATATGTTCATAGCATGCGTGGTAGGGAAAACATAACTAACATAGTGACAGATTGCCAATTCAAAAGATTCTTAACATGGTCCCATATGCTCACCAGGCCCTCGGTTCTACACATAAGCATTGGCTGGATTGTGCAATGGCTATTTGTACAACCGACACATTTCCTAAACTCGTATCAAAGACCTTTTCACTACCTTCGTCGCCCTCGGTCAAATATTCCATCAGTGGCATGTCCAAAGGCGCTGGCATGATTCATCCCAACATGGCCACCTTGTTAGGCGTCATCGCCACGGATGCACCCATCGCTGGCACCGTACTGCCTGGATTACTGAAAAGTACAGTAGACAAGTCATTCAATAGTATAACCATTGACGGCGATACATCGACAAACGATACTGTGGCATTGCTGGCAAACGGCGCTGCTGGAGGACAAGAGATTGCATCTGAGGGCTCGCCGGACTATAAGACTTTTCAGGAAGTCTTGACAAATATCAGCACAGAGCTCGCCCAGCTCGTTGTGAGGGATGGAGAGGGTGCCACCAAGTTCGTTACCATCACGGTGACAGAGGCTGCTAGCGAACAAGGTGCACGAAAAATCGCAAGCACCATCGCTCGGTCGCCGCTGGTCAAGACAGCTCTCTATGGCATGGATGCAAACTGGGGACGTATTCTTTGCGCCGTCGGCTACTCTTTACTCAGTGAGCCTGGGACAGTGGCAGCGAGAGACGACAGCTCGGATCAGACTGATAACAATATTGACTCCAGTAAGACGAGTGTCAGTCTTGTTTCTAAGGACGGCAAAGACTTGCTGGTATTGTTGGTAAATGGTGAACCGCAGACCGTGGACGAGCGTAGGGCTTCTGAGATTCTACGACACGAGGATATCGAGATATTGGTTCAGCTGGGAACTGGCCGAGAGGAGGCAAAACACTGGACTTGCGATCTTTCGCATGATTTTATTACTATCAATGCCGATTATCGTTCATAGAAATCATAGATAAGTTCTGAATAGTATTTGAGGTTTGATTCCCAATATTGTCACGGCTGAACTACTTAATTCATACTCAAGGATCTTTATACACACTACTGCGAGGGGTGAACTACTTTATACTAGTGGTGCAGTTACTTCGATTTTCCCTCACAATAGGAATAGGTAGAAATCCATAGTATTTAAGATAATGATATAAGTATCGTCGTATGAATGTATTTCAATTATCTACATAAATTTAGATTGTAGTTATCTAAGAGAATCCATGCTTGTTGTTGTATTCATCTGCCACCTCCCGGGTAATTTTGACTATTTCCACACAACCAGGCGAATCTGAGTGGCAGCATATAGACGTAGGAATCCCCTTGACCGGCAAGTCAATCAACTCTCCTGTCTCAGCAATAACCTTACTCTCGAAAAACTGCGATCTCACACGTTCTCTCACAACTTTGGGGTCCCACGGTGTCTTAACCCTATCTATGAACAGCATCCCTTCCTTGGTATACTTGACATCAGCGAAATACTCAGCCCAGAACTCCAGACCTGCTTCTCGCGCAGCAGTCTCCATGTTTGTGCCAGCGAGACCGAAGACGGGAACACCAGCAGGTACACCGGCCCATACAGCGCGGGCAACGTCCATGTTCCGGATCATCATGCCGTAGAGAATGCCGTGCGGCTTGACGTGGTTCAGCTTCATTCCGTGCTGGTTGAGAAAGCCTTGCAGGGCGCTGACTTGGTAGATGATGTTTGCTGTGTGCTCCTCGAGTGTCATGGTGATTTCTCTCCTCCCGAAGCCTTGAATGTCTGGAAGGCCGGGGTGAGCGCCGACTTTAACGTTTGCCTCTTTGCACAACCGCACTGTCTTGGCCATGATCAAGGGATCTCCAGCACTGAGACATCTGATCAATAATGATTCAACGGAATTTGATATTGGAGGGTACTTACTGGAATCCGCAGGCGACATTGGCAAAGTCGATATGAGGTAGCAATTCCTTATCAGGGCCACAGACATAATTGCCGTAGCCTTCTCCCAAGTCGACATTGATGTAAGCCTTTGTTCGCGAAGAAGCCATGTTCGTGTCTTATCAATTTGTTTGTTTGTGAACAGTTCAAACAAGTTTAGATCCGCGATATGAATGTAGGCCCTGGCAGAATGTTATCTATCTTCTTATGAAGATTCGGGAGATCTGATTGAAGCAGCAAACAAAAGAATTTGTCAACTTGATTGTCCAAGTTGTTTTCGGAACCGACAGTGTACGCTCAGGGTCTAGCTTGAGCGTACCCCGTAACTATAAACACAACGGTTCCGAGATTGAATGCTTTCGGGGCCGTTAGTCTATTTCACAAGATACGACTCCTCACGGCGTTATCCGTTAGCAGAAGATGAGGCAAAGCGGCTACTCAGTGGAAGCTAGAGGCTATCATTGTTAATGGCGATAGGATTTAGATATAACCTCATCGGTGATTGTAACCTCAAATTCAACCTCAACATCCAATTCATTCATTCATACCTTAAAACACTTGTGTCAATCATCTTACGAAGACTTACAGTGAATACTTCCCCGCACTATCCACTATACGTAAAATTATCTCACTATAACCACCTACTATGGAGCATCTCCACACGGTTCTTATTTCCAACCGTGGAGAAATCGCCTGTCGACTTATCAGAGCTGCAAGGTCAGTAATAACTTGTCACCAATCTAAGAATGTGCTAACATCATATGCGAACAATAGCAAACTGGGAATCCGCACTATTGCCATATACACACCTCAAGATAGTGCTTCACTTCATGTCCGTGCTGCAACCGAGGCAGTCGAGCTCAAAGGTCCAGCCAAATCTGCATACTTGGACGGGTCAGTATTGACAGTGTATCGCCTTTATTTAACCATTTCTGACATGATAATCTTTACTATTCAGTGACCAGATAATCGAAATTGCCAAGCAATATGGCGGACAGGCTATCATCCCTGGTTATGGCTTCCTCTCAGAAAACACAGACTTTGCTAGAGCAGTTGCTAAAGCAGGGCTGGTCTTTATAGGCCCTTCTCCAGAGGCCATCGACTCTTTCGGTCTCAAGCATACCGCAAGGACACTGGCTCTCAAGGCCGGTGTGCCAGTTGTCCCTGGCTCCCAAGAACTGCTACGAAATGAAGAAGATGCTGCTGCTACTGCATCGTCCCTGGGTTACCCTGTTATGCTCAAGGCAACAGCTGGAGGAGGCGGCATGGGGCTACTTATCTGCGCTGATGAGTCTGAGGTCCGAAGCAACTTTAGGACGGTGCAATCCAGAGGTGCCTCGTTGTTCAAGAACGCTGGTGTCTTTTTGGAACGGTACTATCCCGATAGTCACCACATCGAGGTTCAGGTTTTTGGTAACGGGCAAGGCAAGGCGATTAGTGTCGGAGAGCGTGAGTGCTCGATTCAGCGAAGACATCAAAAGGTCATCGAGGAATGCCCTAGCCCGTTCGTGATGGCACATCCCAAACTTCGCCAGGAGCTGACGAGCTGCGCTGTCCGCCTAGCAGAGTGTATCAACTATGGCTCTGCAGGTACCGTTGAATACCTAGTTGACGACGTCACCGGCGACTTTTTCTTCCTCGAAATGAATACCCGGCTACAAGTCGAGCATGGCATTACAGAACTCTGTTACAACGTTGATCTCGTCGAGTTGATGTACCGCCAGGCAGACCGAGAACTTGGTGGATCTGGAGGCCTGGACCCTGGAGAGCTCGCAGCGCTTCAAAACCAGTGCCTGGAGCCCAAGGGTCATGCTATTGAGGCTCGTGTATATGCCGAAAATCCAGCCAAGAACTACGAACCAAGCCCAGGTATGCTGCAAGAAGTCTCATGGCATGAATCCGAAGGAACACGGGTAGACACGTGGATTCGAGCAGGCATGACTATTAGCCCAGATTATGATCCCCTTCTGGCAAAGGTTATGCACCACGCATCGACAAGGGAGGCCGCAGTCGCTGGCATGGAAGAAGCTCTAAGTAAAAGCACCATCTGCGGCCCTCCAGTCAACGTTGAGTTTCTGGTTGCGATTCTCCAAGACGAAACTTATCGAAAAGGCAACACCATCACCAAGTTCCTCGACACATTCAATTTTGTTCCTGCAGCCATTGATATCCGGTCTGGCGGTGCCTATACTTTAGTCCAAGACTATCCAGGCCGGCCATCGGTGGGCCATGGATTCGGTCACTGTGGTCCTATGGATCCCATTGCATTCCAGGCCGCTAACCTGCTCGTTGGAAACGAGGTTGGTGTTGAGGGCCTTGAGATCACACTCGACGGACCTGATATGACATTCCTAGGTGATGCGATCGTGGCAATCTGCGGCCCTCCCGTTCCAGTACAACTTGACGGCACCGATGCTCCTCAATGGACGAGGTTACATGTGAAGTCTGGGCAGCGACTTACAATCGGCAGACTATCCTCACACTGCCGAGCCTACCTCGCTGTCTATGGCGGTTTCACGAACGTGGCTAAATGGTACGAGAGTAAAGCCACGAACCCACTTGCCAGTGTAGGCGGATACCAGGGACGTCCTTTACGTACAGGAGACTTCCTGCGAATAGTCGACTCAAGTAAGCTACCTGCCTTCCAGGAGGTATCCATACCAGCTCATCTCCGGCCTACTTACACCGGGGACTGGACTCTCCGAGTCATGAGTGGACCCTACGAGACGGGCTATCTCACACCAGAATACATCGACACACTATACAGCACAGCTTGGGAAGTCAGTCATAATGCTGCACGAGGCGGTATTAGACTTCTAGGCCCGCGCCCAGAATTCGCAAGAGCCAATGGAGGCGAAGGCGGTGCCCACCCAAGCAACGTCGTTGAATATGGTTATCCTATCGGTGGACTCAACTTTACTGGCGATGAGCCAGTCATTCTCCCCGTGGACTGCCCCGACCTTGGTGGCTTCATCTGCAACCTTACAGTCACCAAGGCCGATATGTGGAAACTCGGACAGCTGCGATCTGGAGACAAGGTTAGGTTTCAACGTGTCAGCATCGATACAGCCGTTGAGCTAAACCGAGGGAACCAGAACTTTATCCAACAAATTTCGGCGTGTCTCGTGGACGGCTCTTGGACCAGCGCTACACCTTTTGACACTGCAACTGCCTCGGATCTGTCCTCCAACGAATCGGCTGATCTGCTCAAAGTCATCGCCCCTCAATCAGGTCGCCCAAAGGTCTCGTACAGGGGAGGAGCCGATAGTTACATTCTTGTCGAATATGGCGAGGGCGGATTCGACCTCAACATGACTTGTCGTGCATCGCGACTAGAGACAGAACTCAAGAAGTCTCAATGTCAAGGTCAGGAGTCTTCTATCGTCAACATGGTCAGCTGTGCTAGCTCCTTGGCTGTCTTCTACGACTCATTGAAGCAGTCAAGAGAAGATCTCTTGGCAAAGCTTGTAGAGATGGAGGAGTTGTTAGATGGTACTGACGAGTTTAAGATTCCTGTCAGACGCTTCAAGCTACCTGTTGCTTTCTCGCACGCCAAGCTGACTGACTGTATCGAGCGATACATGCTCACTCAACGATCTATCGCCGCATATCTTCCCGAACCAGTGAAGTTTGTGGCCGACCACAACGGTATGACCACAGAGGAACTAAAAAAGAACATTCTTAAGGCAGAGTCAATCATCTTTGCGGTCGGCTTCGTCATGGCCTTGCCGGTACTGATCCCGATTGATCCTCGTCTCCGCTTGAACTCACCCAAGATGAACCCAAGCCGCACATTTACACCGGAGGGATGCTTGACAATGGGGGGAAGTTCCTTCTCCATCTATCCGGTCGATGGTCCAGGCGGATACATGCCTGTCGCCATGACGATGCCATGTCTCGACTTGTTCGGGTCCAAGCAAGGATTCAGCAAGGCTGAGCCGTGGCTCTTCCGCCCGTTGGACATAATCAGCTTTTATGAAGTCACCGAAGACGAGTATGATGCCAAGCTGAGGGACTTCAAACGCGGTATATACGAATTCGACATTGAGGATGCCGTATTCGATCTTGCAGCACACAACAGGCTTCTTGAAGTAGCGGCAGATGATATTCAACAACTAAAGGAGTATCGTGCACCTCATCGTGCGGCGACAGTTGCCCTCGAGAAGGAAATGGTTGAGAAGTGGCACGAGAGTAAGAAGACAGCGGATACACAAAAGGACGGAACTGAAGTATTACTACAAGGTAAGTCATATCATACCTGCTTCGTTGTTATTCATCAGATGGATACTGTTTGCTAACCTGAAGTGTATAGATCCCAACATGGAGATTATCGAATCCCCCATCAACGCCAATGTGTGGAAAGTGCTGGTTAAGGATGGGGATGTTGTTAAAGCTGGACAAAGTCTTGTTATTCTCGAGGCCATGAAGATGGAGGTTCATGTCAAGGCGGACTCACGGTTTATTGGTAATACGATTGAGAGGGTTTGGACGGTTCCTAGCGAGAGTGTTCATAGCGGTCAGCCTTTACTTGCGATTAAGGCGTAAATAGTTGAATCAAATTAGAATCTCCATTGATAAATGAACTTATTAATAACTCCATTTGTTTCGTGGTTTAGTGATCTTCAGCGCCCGCAGCGTGATGAGGATTAGGGTCCTTAGAGGCGGGGAGCCTCCCTGGAGTAGGCACTAACCTTAGTCCCCTCCCTCCCCGTTGCTTTAGTCTATAACTTCCTTATCAGGTGATTGGCCACTGATTAGCGTCTGTGGCTGCCAAAAGTCAACTAGAGGAAGTTTATAAGAGAACCAAACCCCGCCGCGACACCCCGGAGGACCCTCTAACTTACTGTAAGCCAGATAACTTGAGGGATCCTCAAATCTTCAGTGCCAGCTTCAGGCCTCTCCCTTGCCTCTCACCATCTCCATCTCACAATCTATACTATCTGGACTAGCAATGGAGCGAAGACGACAACAACGCAAAGCATGCGTCGTCTGTCGCCACAGGAAAGTCCGTTGCGATATCACTCTATCGCAGAACGGCACGTGCTCAGTCTGCGAAAAGGGCGGTTTTAAATGCGTGTAAGTCAACAGCAATACAGCACGTCGACATCAATTCTTTTTCTTTCTTTCCATATACGGAGCTGAGATCTTTATTTCGCGATATCAGAACACAGAAAAATTGGGCCCCTCCCAAACGTGGACGACAGCAGAGGTCCAGGAAAAACTATCAACAATTAACAGAGCTTTCATCGCCAGTCCAAGCACCTTCAAATTCGGGAAATACCCAAGCTTCAGATTCAGAATCAGACCATGAGACGCCGCAAGCACGGGAACAGCAGCAAGAAACCAGTGTCAACATGGATATGGATGTAACAGAGGACGTGGGCGCTGGCCCTTCTAATTGCTTGGTGGTAGAGGAGCCGACGTCTGATGGCTCTGATCAACTTGCGAGGACCGCGCTAGCTCGCTTCTTCAACGATCATGTCGATGCAGAATGGTGGCAGATCTTCCAGACCAGTGACAACTTTCGGATTGCTTACATTGGTACCAACGCTTCAAATATGGCACATCTTCTCGGTCTGCGTCATTTCCATCGAACCTTGGGCTGTCAACCGTCCCAATCACCTATGGCATCAGGTTTCGCAGGTGGGCTTCAGGTTAGTAATGGTGTTGATGCTTGGATTTCTTCCTCGGGTTTTGGCGATCCTGTTCAACCTGCTTCAGCTGGCACTGGGAATTCTAGGGGAACTTATCATCCTGGTGATCAGACTGTTCTGTTCCCCAACCACGATGTTTATCTTGGCGATAACCCAATCAGTCAATCCGGACCATCATATCAACCACCTATTCACTACCCTTATCCTCCAATCAGGCCATTGAAACCATGGAAACCGAGTCCATTTGTGAGCTTACATCCATCGCAAGATCCCGCCCAAGATCTCAGTATGGTCCCAGCTCAAGAGGTTCGGGACGCCTTACTTCTCGCCTACTTCAAACACATTCACCCCCTCTATCCCATCATACCGATGTCAGTATTCCTCAAACCCGATGGGAAGCTTCAAAGCAAACCGCCTCTTTTACTCTTTCAGGCTGTGCTTTTAGCTGGAGCACATGTCTGCGACCATCCACTGGTTGCCAAAGATAGACTAGTCGTCAAGAACGTCCTGTTCAGGCGAGCTAGCATGCTATTCCACCTGCGGCACGAGACAGCTCGTCTACAACTGGCACAAGCTGCAGTATTGTTCACATGGCATATTAGCGACGGAGATACAGTTGCCAGCGGGCCCTGGTATTGGAATGGAATCGCAATGCGTATAGCCCTTGGTTTGGGACTCCACAGAGCTGACAAACACCTCCCGGTCGTCGACAGAATCATCAACAAACGTCTATGGTGGTCCATTTTCATCGCCGAGGCGTTTTCGGCACTAGAGACTGGACGCCCAAGCTCTATACAAGTCCAGGACTTTGACCAAGAAATGCTCCGAGAAGACGATTTCATTGACGAGCAAACTACAGATATCGCGCAGGGAGAATCGGAAATGGAGTCTCGAAATATGCTTCTACGACATCATGTATGCATGGCTGAGCTTGCCATCATCATATTGGACGTTCTTGAACTCAACTCTCCTGCTCCCAGGCGCAAGCCTGATATTTCAAGCATCAACAGCAAACTCGCAGTGTGGGCGCTGCGATCTAACTGTGCTCTCGACGCTCAAAGCGATGACTTTTGCACGAATCACTTACGAATCCATTATCATCTCGTCACCATGCATTTGAACCGCAAGATTGAGGGACATACAGGCCTCGGCGGTAGCAGTAGCAGTAGGGATGTCTGCAGCATGGCAGCAGAGACCATTCTCTCTTCACTAGACAAGATCGTCAAGATGGGCGAGATCAAACGTTGTCATTTCAGCACTCTAGGTGCAGTCACCGCTGCTGGGATCCAGCTGGTACAAGACCTCAGAGTAGCTGTGATATCCCGATCTTTTATAACTGCAGTGGGCCTTTCACAACGCTTAACGCAGCTTATTTCTCATGGAGACACCCTGGCCGAGTACTGGCCGAATGCCACTGCCGTGACGTCGGTCTTTAGCCAGCTCCGACATGAGTATGAGCAGCATATATCTACTGGGCTGAACCAGGCGCAGTCAGTGGAAGCTACCATTGAATCGCCGGATTGGAACAGTTTGTTTGCGTCAATGCATGTGCCGGCTTATTGGTCACTTGCGGATCACGAATGGCTGGCAACCGCGAATCTTAGTGAACCATCGGAAGACCCTCGTGGTACTCTGAATAGTGTCCACCCTGGAGTTTGATGTATCAAGAACGACATCAGAAGTTGTTTTACTGTTGACGCTGTATTCAATGGGTACCTATTAGAAATTACTGGGCAAATGACAGCGCAGACTAGAGGCGTTACCAAGGTCAAGACATCCTCAATCAGTGTCGTGCTATATCCTGACCATCTAGCATATAATATAATACCCCGATTGCAAAGACACCCAAAATTCCCAGATATCTTGCCTACAGCTGTACCTCTTGGAAGCTTTGTTGCCTTGCGTCCGATCGACTTGTGATACGAAAGGTTATCTGACGCACATCTAGATCTTTCCTTGTCTGATTGGTCAATTCTAATTCTGGGTATTTCTTATCGTGAGTTACCATAAGATATCTCTAATTATCTCTTGAACAAATAAACCCGAGTAAATCAATGTTCAGCTTACCGTGTGCTTATTCCCGTGTATAATTGCCGAACTCTGTAAATACCCCAGACAAAGGAAAGTGCGAACTTGTAAATGGCCTAGACTCGGCGATAGCGGAAATTTCCACTTAATCTCGACTCCAGGAATATTGAGCGAGCTTCGTTCCTTCTCTATCACCTGCTCATCTTTCCTCGTTCATGATTGCTTGTATTTTATCAAGACTTCGTTGCATCATCGTTGCATTGTTGGCCGCCGGGCCGTCGGCCTTTTATCTCGTGTGCTCTATCTTTCGATCAACGAGGAAGTCTTGTTCAGATCCTTATCAGTGCCTACCAACAACAATTCATGGTACTCTGTGATTCACATGAAAATGCAAGTTTGTGAATCGTCGAATTCTGAAGCGATTGGGACAGTTTCGAAGTGCTATCGTCAGGTTCAGCCGACTTAACCTGTTTTACAAGAACCAGTATAAATATTGGCAGTCGACGGAGATATTGCCCTCGATAGCATATCATTGTGGGCGCTGATATCTGAAATCGGCTCACCTTGAGCTACCAAATTCACATCAAGTCTTGTCCTTCCTGCTGTCATTATGGTTGAACCCAGTTCAGCCGCCAATGGTACCCATGAAAGTGCTGCCGGAGGAAGTGATGCAGCAAATCTCCTGACTATACCCCAGTGGAAGGCAGCTCAAGTCTCAGGAGGTGGCCTTGAACGACTCATATCCGTCATTGAAGCCGAGGGAAAAGTGAACTCTTCTACCCATACCTGGATCTCGTTAGCGACACCAGAGCAGATCAGACTGCAATGGTCCAACCTTGAAGCACTCGGTTCAGAAGCCACATCGCTCCCTTTATACGGCGTACCCTTTGCAGTCAAGGACAACATCGATGCAGAAGGATTCATCACAACTGCAGGATGTCCAGCATTTTGCTCTGTATCAGCTGTCTCGGATGCGACAGTCATCACCAAACTCAAAGCTGCCGGGGCGATCTTGATTGGTAAGACGAACCTCGACCAGTTCGCTACCGGCCTTGTCGGCACGAGATCGCCTTACGGTGTTGTATCAAACTCATTCGATCCTACTCGAGTCAGTGGTGGTTCCAGCTCTGGTAGTGCAGTCGTTGTTGCCCGTGGTATTGTTCCCTTCTCACTTGGCACGGATACAGCCGGTTCCGGTCGAGTTCCAGCTGGGCTTAACAACATCGTAGGCTTGAAGCCAACCCGAGGCGCTATAAGTACTCGTGGTGTGCTTCCAGCTTGCAAAACCCTTGATTGTGTCTCCATCTTCAGTCTCACTGTCGCCGATGCGGAGACTGTCCTATCCGTTGGGGAGGGGTATGATATCCAAGATGCATATTCGAGGCCCCGGCCAGATCTCAACAATACACCTATCGATAAGTTCGGGGGCTCGGCTGATCATTCGAGGCCAAGACTGGCTATTTGTGCCTCTCCAAACTGGTACGGTCGTGATGATCACTATCCTGCATACGAGAAGGCTCTGGAAAGGGCAGAATCCTTAGGTTGGTCACTCGTTCCAATGGACTTCGATCTCTTGTTTCAACTTGCACGGTTGCTGTATGACGGCCCGTGGGTTGCCGAGCGATACGAAGCCATCCGGAGCTTTATGGAGAAGGCTCCCCCGGAAGCTATGGATCCTGTTGTTCGAAGCATAATCATCAGAGCTGAGTCCCTCTCTGCGGCGGACGTTTTCGAAGGCGAATACCTCCGCAGAGAACTTACGTGTAAGGTTGAACGCGCATTTTCCCATTTCGATGGCCTTCTAGTGCCAACGTCTCCAACCTTACCAACCTTGGAACAACTTGCCAGGAGCCCGGTGGAAGAGAACTCAATTCTGGGCACATACACCAATTTTGTGAATTTCCTCGATTGGTCAGCGCTTTCCATCCCTGCAGGCTTTCGTCCGGACGGGCTTCCTTTTGGCGTGACATTAATATCGAATTGTTGGAAAGAATCTTGCCTTCTTTCTTGGGCTAGGACGTGGTTCGCTAACGAGCAAAGATCATTGGGCGCAACTGGTGTAAAAGCACAAGAGCCTCGAGCAATGATGTCCTCGGCTCCGTCAGATCACATTGCTCTCGCCTTCCTCGACCACCAATCCAATAACAGTCTTATATCTCGTGGAGGCAAACTCGTGGGAAGAGCTACCACTTCTTGCTCCTACCGTCTGTACGCATTGAACACCCCGCGCGGCACGAAGGAACCCATGTTGAGACGGGTGTCCCCAGATCAAGGCGTGGAGACCGAAATCGAAGTCTGGAGTCTGCCCAAATCCTCTCTTACCAGCTTCATTTTGACCATTCACCATCCCTTGACATTCGGCTCGGTCGAGCTTAGTGATGGATCTTGGGTGAGGAGTCTCATGTGCGACCCTTGTGGCTTCGATGATGCTGTCGACATAACCAGCCATGGCAGCTGGAGAGCGTATCATGATCTATTTGAGAAGCCGAATGGCATCCGTAAACTCCCTATCTCGACGGTTCTCGTTGCCAACCGTGGCGAGATAGCGGTCCGGATTATCGATACGATACATAAAATGGGTCTTCTGGCTATTGCCATATACTCTGATGCAGACATAAATGCTGCGCACGTTAGCAAAGCTGACCTCTCTCTTAAGCTCAATGGATCCTCAGTCTCTGAGACATACCTGGACATGAAACAGATACTAGAACTGGCTGTACAGTCTTCGGTCGATGCCATCATCCCAGGCTATGGCTTTCTTTCCGAAAATGCAGAATTTGCGGCTGCCGTTGAGGCTAAAGGTATGGTCTGGATTGGGCCGACTCCACAGCAGATGGCTGAACTTGGATTGAAACATCGTGCTCGTGAAATTGCTTTCCAGGCTGGTGTTCCGGTCATTCCAGGATTTGACTGCTTACTCACATCTGTGGAAGAAGCTGTCTTGGGAGGTAACAAGATCGGATTCCCGCTCATGCTAAAGAGTACTGCTGGAGGTGGTGGTATTGGCCTTAGCCACTGCAAAGACGTCGAAGCTCTGGCGACAACGTTTGAAGATGTCCGAAGGCAAGCTGTTGCAAACTTTGGTGACGGAGGCGTGTTTCTTGAACGCTATATAGAACGAGCACGACACGTTGAAGTCCAGATCTTCGGAGACGGAACCGGTCGTGTCATTGCAGCTGGAGAACGTGATTGCTCCCTACAACGCCGTCATCAAAAAGTCGTCGAGGAAAGCCCTGCAGGTATGGTTCCGAAGAGTGACCGTATGGAGATGCGGGAGGCTGCTCTTCGTCTTGCGGCTGCTATGAAGTATCGAAATGTCGGTACAGTTGAGTTCATATACGATCTCGACTCTAGGGAGTACTATTTCTTGGAGGTGAACACGCGGTTGCAGGTCGAACATCCTGTGACTGAGTTAGTGACTGGTCTTGATATAGTGGAATGCATGCTCAACATTGCAGCCGGGAATGCAGATGAACTGTTTGAAACAGCAATACAAACCACGGGATCCTCGATCGAGGTCCGCCTATACGCTGAAAGTCCGCTTCAAGGTTTTCGTCCTTGTTCCGGCCGTATCACCGCGCTCGAGTTCCCTCCTAGCCTTCGGGTCGATACCTGGGTTGGAGTTGGTACTGAGATCACCACCTCTTTCGATCCGTTGATAGCGAAACTTGTAGCGTTTGGTTCAGGCCGCAAAGAAGCTATTGAGAAATTGGCTAGTGGTCTCGCAGCTACTCGCATAGAGGGTTTGCAAACAAATCTTGAGTATCTGCGCCAAATCGTATCATCCCCCATGTTCAAATCTGGCGATTATACAACAAGGTCGCTGGATGCCTTCCAATTCAGATCGTTCACTTTCGAAATCCTTGAACCAGGAGCCTTGACTACAGTTCAAGATTACCCGGGCCGAACTGGATTTTGGGACATTGGCGTTCCTCCCAGTGGTCCAATGGACTCCGTCTCCTTTCTACTGGCTAATCGGATCGTGGGTAACCCCCCTAACGCCGCTGGTCTCGAGTGTACTCTCAAAGGTCCGACACTCAAGTTCCATTGTGATGCTATGATTGTGGTCTCGGGTGGTGTTGCTCTTGTAACAGTCGACGGGTTACCAGCTGCTCAGAACCAAGCTATTGGTATCAAGGTAGGCCAGGCGTTGAGCATTGGGGTGGTCGACCACGGTCATCGCGTTTATGTCGCTATTCGAGGAGGCATTGATGTTCCGGTCGTGATGGGCAGTCGCTCAACTTTCGAACTCGGTAAACTAGGGGGGTTTGGCGGTCGCAAACTGCAACAACGTGATATTCTTCCGATCGGAACTTCTTCTGGAAGTTATGTTAGCGATTGTGTTCAAGGCATTTCACAAGTGCCCGTCCAACCTTACCTAACGGCTACTTGGATAGTAAGAGTGATTACCGGTCCTCATGGCGCTCCCGATTATTTCACCCCGGAGAGTGCCAAGTCTCTGTACTTGAGCGAATGGAAAGTACACCACAATAGTAACCGTCTTGGTGTCCGTCTCACTGGTCCTCAACCCGAATGGTCGCGCAAGAGTGGCGGCAAAGCCGGGTTACATCCTTCCAACATCCACGACGCCCCTTACTCAATCGGTAGTGTCAGCTTCACTGGAGACGAAGCCGTTGTCTTAGGGTGTGATGGCCCCAGCCTTGGTGGTTTCGTAGTTCTTTGCGTTGTGTGCTCGGCGGACCTGTGGAAGATGGGGCAGGTTCGGCCGGGAGATACAATTCGCTTCGTGCCCGTCAATGTTGAAACTGCTATTGAGTTACAAAAGGAGCTTGACCAAGCCATTGAGACTCTTTCACCGTTGCCAATTTCTAAGGGCGTACTTCTTGACGAAGCCGGGATGGCACAAAAGCTGGAAGCCATCCCCTCTGTAGTCGGTGTCATCCAGCACAATGGTGAAGTGATAACGGTTCATCAAGCTGGAGACAGAGCGTTTCTGTTGGAATTCGGAGATGGGTTTTCGTTCGATCTTCGCCACAACTTTGCGATCTCTTCTTTCTGCGAGAACCATTGGAGGAACCCAATCGCTGGTGTTGAAGAGCTGACTCCTGGAGTCTTCAGCCTTCACGTTACCTATCATCGCGGTCTAGCTCCGTCTACCGTATTGGTACGCTTAGAGGAACATGTTCGTTCATACGACGTCCCCCACAAGATCTCCTCAAGAAGCGTTCGCTTACCGATCGCTTTCGGCGATAGTGTCAACCGCACAGCAATCGAGCGGTACACAGCGACAATCCGAAGCGACGCACCATGGCTTCCCAGCAACATAAACTTTCTCGAGAAGTTGAACGGTATCGAGGACTTGACAAAAGTCCTGACGCAAGCAGAATTTGTTGTTCTCGGTCTTGGAGACGTGTTCATGGGTTCCCCATGCGCCATCCCGCTTGATCCACGCCATCGTCTTTTCGGAACAAAGTACAATCCTTCGCGTTCTTTTACGCCTCGTGGAGCAGTGGGAATAGCTGGACAGTACATGTGTATCTATGCAGCAGATTCCCCTGGGGGGTATCAACTCGTGGGAAGGACCGTCGAGATCTGGGATTCCGACCTTATCGATGTTGATCATGACAATGCTTGTTTCTTCCGCCGCTTCGATCGTATCTCATTTTATCCTATTAGCGAAGATCTTCTTGACAATACCCCAAGGTCCGAGCTTGTACAGATCACCAAAGGAGCTCTTGATTTGAGAGAGTATGAGACGTGGCTTGAAGAGAACGAAGAAGATA
This sequence comes from Fusarium nelsonii, assembly GCA_014898925.1. Taxonomy (NCBI): domain Eukaryota; kingdom Fungi; phylum Ascomycota; class Sordariomycetes; order Hypocreales; family Nectriaceae; genus Fusarium; species Fusarium nelsonii. The sequence goes on along the minus strand of JAAVUC010000140.1, from coordinate 118,093 downwards.
TTTTGGTCGTAGCGTCTCGACAGGAACAAGCTATTACCAAGGCGCCCTTTGTGGACGATTTACTTCTGCCGTACCAAGCAGATGTTGTTCCGAACGACCACAATCCTAGTTCAGATCCGTCTAATGTGTCTGGCGAACGAGTCAAAGCGACGATGCCGGGACGTTGTTACAAGGTTATGGTAAAAGAAGGGCAAACAGTCGAGCGTGGAGATATTGTTGTAGGTACATCTTCCAGATACCATGGACAAAGAATTACTAACCTGCTGAAAGCTGTTTATTGAATCGAGCAAGATGGAAGTGGAAATTCGTAGCCCCATCGGTGGGAAGTGTTTGGCAGTAATGGTGCAACCCGGCGATCTGTTTGATGCAGGTGAGGATTTGATAATCATCGAAAAGTAACTGGACTATACAGCATGGTATTTGGCTGAAGCCTCGCATTGCGCTGTGGCATTTACTCAAGGGTACTGGGGTTGACAGAGGGCACGAGGTTTGCTGGAAGGACTACAGAGACTTCTGGACGTTTCGGGTACGATATCACGAAAAGGGCAAGCATGTTATTTTGGTGTCAGGCGTTTAATTGGTTTCTGATTTTGTAAAAGTAATTCCCATTTTCCTCCTCTAGTCCAAATGCCCCCAATTCTTCTCACTTTCCACGGACAGGTACCGGTCGTGAAGGGGCCGCGCATCGAACGTGCTTACAAGCGCGACAATGAGTATCTTGCCATGAACCAGAGGTTCAGAGTAAGACGCGCATTGCAGCACTTGTAAACACGAACGATGCGGGGCCCCTTCATAACCAGGACCGAAGTCCTCAATCCGGCGCATCTCGAGGGGACGGCGCTAGCGTCGCGGGGGAAGATTGAGCTTGACAAAGTCAATGATGTATTCCATGAAGGTAGTGATACCCTGAGCCGGAACAGAGGGTGTCACTACCTTCACGGAGTACATAAGTGATTTTGCCAGCACCGACTTGGTATTTTTCTGTGGTACCAATGGTTAGAAGTGATCGAGAAATCACAATGGGAGTACGATCATGAGAGGGGACGAAGGAAAAAGGGAAGAAGAAAAAGAGAAAGGAAACTAACCTTGTAAGCACGTTCGATGCTATCCTTGCCACCATCCAGGGACGACGAGTTCCGAAACTTCTGCATGAGGCAGTCCTTGCCTTGGATGGCTGTTACGTGTCAGTGACGAAGAGAGGTAATAAACAAAGTTGCACTTACTGGCATAGGATAGGCTTCCAGTAGGGCCATGTTCTTTTAATGAAGCCCTTGTGCTCCTTCTTTGCTTTCTGATGTTGTGTTAGAGTAACACTCACTTCAAGACAAAGGCGACAATACTCACGTCGAAGAATTCCTTGACCTCCTCCGGAGATGGAGGAGGAGTGTCACAAATCTCCAGTCGGTGGGAGATGTCGACAGTGTGTGAAAGAGCGGCTGATACAACAAGACCTCCCCCTCCCTTAGTTGGGTGAGGTTATTGGAGTGTCACTCCCCCCAGGCTTGGTAGGCGATGGGGGCCCATGAGATTTTCTTGATCCCATTAATCTTGTAAGCTCGTTCGATGCATGGCCAAGTCATGGCCGGTATGATGAAGGCATCATAGTCGTACTGAAGTGTTGTGTAGGGCCTGAGGGGGAAGTGATAGGGGAGGGAGGTGGGAGGTGAGAGTTGATGAAGTATGATAAAGAAGGAAGGAAGAAGGAAGAAGGGAAGGGGAGAGGATACAGGGGATAAATATAGCCTCTCAAAAGTGGAGACAAGGTGTGTGATTGTGTGCGACTTGGCGGAGCAACAGGAGGGGAGGGCTCGCGGCCAGAAGCCCTGATGCGAGACGCGTGACCAGGAGAGGGCTGCAGTGCGAGCTGCGAGGCACGTAATAGTTTGTTTTGTCTCGAAGGTTCTATATATGAATCACTTCCTTCGAGTTACGCACGGGTATCTAATTCATCGTGGTGGTGCTGCAGTGTGGCTCGACCGCCGGACTGATGTGTTCCCCTGAATCGAGCCGCCATGCAATTGCTCGTCAACCACAAAGCTCAATCAACTTATGACTGATGTTTGAGCATCACTATTATGATTCAATTAGTCGTAGTTGTGTTCTTCTGTTAGATAATAGTCGTGTTTAATGTAATTCAATATCATCGATTTCCTGCCTATCATACATGTACGCCCCTGACACTCATCAATTGTTCAGGATCAGACGGGATTTACGCATCCTCCTTTTGTCTCGATGTTCTCTTTACCATGAGGACTACTCGGTCTTGCGGCTGGCTTTGCTGACGTATCCCCAGAATCAAAACCGCTGGTGGACGTAGATGCGGCTCAAATCGCCTCCTATTAAAATCTGACCACAACTACCAGAACAATTAAAAATGGCATCCAAGATATCTCTCGGAAGCTAAAAGTCAGCCCAACATTCTAAAAAATGGTGTTCGATTTTTCCTAATGGTTGTGCTCGCAAGATCACAGCCAAGTGTCCCGAGCCGTCGTCGATATAACGTCCATCCACCCCCACGCTCCACTATGCACACCCGCACACCAACCCTGGTCTGACAGCTGCCAGACCCGTAGATCGATGACTTGCATAATCTCGAGATCTCATTGGACCAGGGTATTCCCCATGGAGGATCGAGCTGCCGCGCAGGAGGGCAGAGCGGCAGATCAGCAGGAGTTTCACCGCCCTGGCCAGTCGTCTATAAAGTCCTCCTCTTCCCCTGACTTCCCTTCTCCTTTTTCTTTCTTCCCCTTCATACTTATGCCAAACGACCGGTGGTCCTTGGGGATCAAGAAGCCTAAGGACTGCGAAGCATGTTGTTCCTTTCCAATGGACTTCGTGTGACCTGCCTTTGTGCAGAGCGGCGACCCAATTTTTGGTTTCCCACTCCCACTTTTTCATTGAGGTCTCGGCCTGGTGCTGGGAATTGAAGAAGAAACTTGGTTTGTGCTGTTGATGTTGATCTACGGATGTGCGTTGTGTTGGACTGCATCTGGTGGGGTGCCCTGATTGTGAACAGACAGATACAACAGTACAGACTTGTTGTTCGACGTATGTGAAGGTATACCTGAACGCGAGTTGATTCATTCGTATGTTGAGACTATTTTGGTCTCTTTCTGTTTAGAAAAGATGCTCTCATCTTTCGTATTGATCGCATGAGTATTGTCTTCTGCTGGAGTACCCATGGATATCTGCTATCCTTGTCCCACCATCTAGCGTCCGCAATACAGTACAGAAGTCCAGTCCAGCGCACAGTCGCTGGATTCGATGATGCCCGGCGTATCACGATATCAAAAACTGGTGTTTATGTTCGATGCGTCTCGCATTCTCCTCAAGTGATGCCTCCAGAACGTCCATGTCACTCGTCAATATCATCGCCAGGAGACTATATATACGGTCTTCCAATAGAAGGTCCTTTTTATCACGTACTCTTTATTGCATCAGTGCTTCTCTTTGGTGTTCGACCGTATTATGATTCGCCAGTTGTATTGTAGTGAATCACCCCTAAGGGCTCTCTATCACGTTGTAGAATATAATCATGCTCCTGAATAAAGCATTTTGCGCCTATTTATTATCCCGTAGCCAGTATCTTCGTCTATTCAGAAGCATTTCGTCTTGTCGAGCGTGGAAAATGGTGCTGTTTGCTCAGGCATTGGCATTTCAGAGGGGCAGTTCTCCCGCTTCTGCACCCGTAGACAAACGCCCAGGCTAGCACTCTCTCCTCTTCCCCTCTCCTCTCGACCTTTTTATCCAGTATCATAACACAGGATCGTATCGTTTTCTTTGTTTTCGATCTATCAGGTACTATCTGTTCCTTTTGTTCTCTTGAGAACATTTGTTCAGGTCAGTTCTGCCATCTTGTTCGCATTGAACAGAGAGTATTCTGACCATCAGCGCTTTTCAGCTATCTTCACTTCTCCTGTTTGATCTACGCTTTCATCTCCATCAGAGACATACTACGGTCGCCTTATTCACGATCCCGGAACCTTCCCCAGCCCCAAGTCGATATCCTTCCTCTCGGACTCCCGCGCCCACTCGAGTCATGATGGCTATCAGACTGGTGATCGTCCTTGATCACCACCTCCGTTACTACATCGCGTTGCAAGGAAACACTTTCACCTTCATCCTCTACATTATTCTGCTCCTGATCGTCCAACACTGGAACCCAAGGCCAGGTGTTGAGGGAGTGGTGATTCACGAAGTCTGGCTCTTTGGACCAAACACGAGAGCCCGCCATCGCAATCCTACAATGAGGATACTTCATCTCGGCCCTCATTTCTAATCCTCGGTGGACCTTGGTGGCTATCACTCCGTCGGTCCGTTGACTGAGACCACCACGGTGGACAAATCTCGCAGTGTGCCATCATGTTCTTTCGGTAAGTCTAGCCCGCGCCATCCCTTCAAGCCATATTCCTCAAGATCTTAACACTGATAACATAGAAGATCTCATCAGGATCCTGAGTTCCGGCAAAGTATCGTCTAGTAGCTGTGGCTCAGAGGACATCATCACGTCCCTTTTGTATGTACGCCCTGCAGCTTGTTCTCCAAACAACATATCGTCAAACCTTCGTTCTGACCACTGAAGATCTCATCAACTTTCTTGGACCTGCGGAATGACCTTGTCTGCAACACAATCTTGACAGGAACTTCTCACATCTATTTGGTATGTCACAACGTACAAGTACCGCTTCCTCAAGTATATCGCTGATCATTTTCTAGATCTTTCTGTCTCACGAAAGAATCGCAGCGTATCTGGACTGATAGTTACCAAACACTCTTCCACTGGGATAGGTTTCTTCAAGCGAGTTCAGTATACTATCCCATTTCTTATGGAACAATCTCAAGGGAACAGCGTCCACTGGAATATTGTCAACGGATGGCCTATGGCTCGATCTAACACGTGCGGACTTTTGGAACAGGACAAGTAGCTGCATAGTTATTAGGAAGAATCAAGCTCGATTCTCGTATTTTATACAGCTATAACACTAGTCTACCTGCCCATACTTGCTTCCCACTTCAATTCAATCATCTAGCTGGAATCTGACATCTCTAAGGTGGTATATACATGCTATCTTCCAGTCATATATTGAGAAAGCAACTTGCTAACCTGTTATCTGGCTCTAGACTCGGCCAGGTCCTCCAAAAGCTCAGAAGCTCGATCAGCTCCGCCAAGTCCATTAAGTTCATCTCCTAAACGTCCTGCTCTCTCGACATATCTCTTATCGCAAAGAATCGTTCTCGCCGCCTTGCGAACCTGCTCTGCTGAAGGAGTGTCTGTCTTTAAATCGATGCCTGCCCCGGCCCAGTCGACACGAGCCGATGTATCCTTCTTGTCTTCTGACTGGCCCGCGCATATTAGGGGTACTTTATGGGACAGCGCTTGAGTTATACTTCCGTACCCACCATTGGTGATGAGGAGGCAGAGTTGTGGAAGAAAGAGATGGTACGGGATCCATTTGACGTATCGCACATTTGGCAATTCTCCTACTCTCGAGGTAACCTCCTCTACATGGGGTGTTGCCACCACTAGGAGTAGTTGAGGATCGTTCGAGAGCGCCTCAATGGCTGGTATAATCAAGGATGTTGGGTCCATGGCCAGTGTTCCTTGAGTGATGCCAACAACACGAGGATGGGCAACGATTTCATCCCATTGAGGAGGCAATTGGACATAATCGGTCTGGATCTGAGTGACTGTTGGTCCAACAAATTTTGTGTGCTTCTTCTGCTCATTCGGCTTAGGAAGTAGCTTAAACTCCAATGACGGAGACGATGCTTGGATGTGAAGAAAGGGGCTATAAGTGAAGGACTCAATGGGTTCACCAAAAGGTAAGTTCTTCAGCCCCAGCACTTGTCTCTGCGCATTTATCACCGGCCTTAACAAGTAAGGCAACAGAATCCATTGACTGATAAGATGATGCAGAAAATTCCAAATCAACCACAACAACGACGTCGAAGGACTCTCACCTGACACCGCCTGCGGAGCTCCCCAGCTCGACATGTACATCGGAATCACCCCTAGAGTCGCATACGCAGGGATCTCTCCCAGATCGTACAAAGCTCTTGCTCCGTAGGGCATCACGTCGACCAACAGTAGATCTGGTTTGAAGCCGCCCCGCAATACCCGACGATAATCGCTCACTTGGGCGAGAAGACGAATCTCGAGACGATTGTACATCTTGTCGAGAATTCCAGTCTCGTTCTTTTCAATAAGAGGCTCATCTACAATGGCGATTGCCTCTGTTGCAACAAAGGTGGCTCCCACCGCTCTCACGCGGACTTCGTTGTCGGCGCTGGAGAGCCATACTACTTGATGGCCTCGACGGATGAGGGATTGGGCCACAGCTTGCATGGGGTATGTGTGGCCCGCTGGGAAGTGGGAGTGTAGGAGGATCTTCATGATTTGTTTTTTGTATTCATTCAATAACGAATGAAATAATTAATTGTGTTGGACGACGTATAGATTGTGTAATGTTGAATCGATAATTGGGGGTGATTTCGGTGAGGTTCAGTGCTTACATGGCATCTTCTACAGTACAGTGCACTCTATACGTGGGGCCAAAAGAACATGGGGTAAACAGTGGCCAGATTCTACTCTCTTTTTGGAGTAAACCATTGACCTGGACGCTCATACTGACCTCTTGTAGCATTTAGATTGGTTCTGAAATCAAGTTTGAGTGAACTTATTCTTGTTTCTTTACAGTTACATTTAAGGTTCTTATACAGAGTGAACGTGATCAATTGGGGTTACCCTATACCATGGTCGTTATTTGAGAGTCTAGAATAAATTATGAAGGCTTTGATTCCAATGTTTTGTTTTCTACCGACACTTAGAAATATACAAGACTATATCAATCGATTGCCATCATATTATTCAAATTGTGTAGAAATGTTGCGGTCTGTTCAAAGGTCGTGTTCTTGAGAACAACGTTGAATTTCCGGAACACCGAGAAAAGACCCGTCTTGGCGGCATCATGTTCCTTTCGCCCACCGCCGCAACAAAACGGGCAAAGGGAGTCTTATCAAGTGGTTGGTCTTCGACCACATGATAGACTTTCCAATAACTCATAGTTTCTATCCCAAGTCTTTGTGAATTCCATCATTCATATAGCTGTTATGTGTGCGCATGGAATCTGGTCTCTTTCTATAGACCCAGTCTCGTGAAGTACACACCTCTCTTCTGCATCTCAACTTCTGCCGACCTGACTTGCACGCGACCACATCTATCTCCTATAGCAACCGCCACAAACCCTCACGACGCTTTGATAATCGGAAACTACAATAACTTCGCCGTTTACTCTCATCTGTCCTTCCTCTTTCTCCCAACTGCCCCATATTATTTACCTCGGCATCAAGGTCACCGAAATATCTCCTTGTTCCCCTCCCACGACAACAACAGCTTGGACTCTACTACAATCTTGTCGAACCTCGATCAGTTAGACTCGAGAATCGCCAATGTGTCCTTCTCTTTCGGGACCAATCTCGTACGACGAGCAGCTATGACGTGGGTTGGCCGGGGTCTGCAGGGCCATACTGAGTGTCACTTTGATGCGCGTTGACGCTGTGTTGCTTCCTCAAGTGCGTATGAAGCTACAGTCATGATACGATTGTTGTCAGCATCTATGCAATTCTTGAGCTGGCGTGCGTCTGGTTGCCGTTTAGTCACTAGTACTGGTGTTAGACATGGTGGCGCTGACTGACCTAGGTAGGCCACATTGTAGCCATTAAGCACAAGGACCGCCTGAGTGAAGAAAGGTTGATAAAATTGCAGCATTCGTTTGAAGTTCAATTGGGGTTCTGTTAACGGCAGAAGCGACTCTGTTGTAAGCAGTATTAGACCAATTGACCGAGATACCATGCTAACAAACACATAGAGATCAACAAGGGTGCCGCAAACTCGATGGTTGGGCGGAAGAAACAAGCAAAGCCAACAGGAGCACTGGAAGGAAGGCCAGCTATGCCTACGGCTTCTTAACAGCCTGTATCGGCAAGTATGACCTTATAAGACACTGCCTTCGGATCGAAGACGCTTGGAAGAGGTTCAGTTGACAGATGCCTAACCGGTCACAGCCGACGTGACTACTCAGTGGAAATCAGTTCCACTCAATCCATGGGTTCCTGCTCTGGATAGATGGGCTTAGGCCGAAAGGACAGATGTGAAGAGGAAAAGCAACTATCTTGCATTATCTCGATGCAGCGAACGCCTGCGGCGGCATGTTAGACTATAGGGGTGTGCCTGCTTTACCAGAGAAGATGTGCTTAACCAAAGGTGCCCGGAAACAATGCTAACGCAGCATTTATAGACATACCCACCATCGCATATACATTTCCATATGATGAGGATTGTCGAAGGCCTATCACCGTAAGCATATGCCATGCTAATAGGTCCCTTCGTTCCAATCGAGACTCGGCTATCAGGGCATTTCACGAAAGTATCAGCAATAAGGATAGATACCCAGTTGGCAAGAGTTCAGCCAGATATCCCAACCTCGATTCGAGGCCGTCGTTAAGCCTTCTTCGTATGGCGGTCATAGTCATATCTGCTCCTGGGTCAGTCACAGGTGAAATGCTCTTGAACCTGCCTCTCACCAACCTGAAGCCAGTTCGCACGCTTTGCTTGGATACGCACATCCAGTAGATGCCCTGGAATTGGACCTCTGGTCGGGTTCTGTGAGGCTTCTGGAACCTCTGGAAGACAGCCCTTTTTATTTTCTTTGCGAACTCATTAAGAGGGGTCCCCCTTAAAGATATGGGAGAGCCTGAAGCTTGGTACGTGAGTCTATCGTGTCACGATCGAACGGACGGCAGTAAGTCTGACTATGGCCTACGATGCGATAAATGAGAAACTGCTTGGTCAGAAACCTTTCTTTCTCCCTGCCATAAGAGGTAAAGGCAAGCCCTCTAGGAATCCTCTTCCACATGCGTCAAGCCCAAAATGTAGATGTTTTACGATAAATACTCGAGTTTCTGCCAATGTTTAACATATCAGTGACCAGTAAAGACGCCGTCCCTCTATAGCCATAATAAAGATTCCTTTCCTTAGTTCTTCTTCTCCTCATCGTTCTCTTCCTCGCTCTTTTCCTTTCCGTCCTCACCAAACATCGTCTCTTGAGCTAGATGATTATTAGTATGAGAGATCTCAATCGAAGCATATCAACTTACCACTCCACAACTCAGCGTAAACGCCATCGCGGTCGATCAGTTCGCGGTGTGTACCCATCTCCGCCACATGTCCTTCCTTGAGGACAATAATAAGATCAGAATCAAAGATAGTACGTAGACGATGAGCGACGAAAACGCTTGTTCGTCCCTTTTCGCGAAGAATGCTGTTGATGTTCATCATGAGAGCTTGCTCAGTGTGAGTATCCAAGGCACTAGTTGCCTCATCGAAAAAGAGCAGAGGAGGATCCTTGAGCAAGAGACGGCTGACGGCAAGACGTTGCTTCTCTCCACCGGAGATCATGAGTCCTCGCTCACCAACCTTGGTGTCGTAACCTTCGGGGAATGACTGAATAGTGTTGTGGACGTGGGCGCGCTTGGCAACGGCAACAACTTCGTCATGGGTAGCGTTGATGGAGCCGTATCGGATGTTGTGCTCGACCGTGTCATTGAACAAGGGGGTATCCTGAGGAACAACACCGATAGAGCGACGAAGAGACTCGAGGTTGGCATCGCGAATATCCTGGTCATCAATCAAGATTCGACCACCCTGGACATCATAAGATCGGAACAAGAGACGCAACAGAGTAGACTTTCCACAACCGCTGGGGCCGACGATAGCGACCTTCTTTCCGGCAGGGATTGTCAGGGAGAGATCACGCAGGATGGGACGGTTAGGGTGGTAAGCGAAGTTGACGTTCTCAAACTTGATCTCGCCACCCCTGGAGAGAGCCAAAGGCTTCGCATCAGCCTTCTCCTTGATGTTGGCGTTGACCTTCTGGAGGTTGAACAGAGTCTCCATATCAAGCAAAGACTGTCGGAGTTCACGGTAGACGGATCCAAGGAAATTGAGAGGAACAGAAAGCTGGAAAACAAGCTGGTTGACCATGACCAAGTCGCCGACAGTCAAAGTACCCTCAGCCACACCATTGGCAGCAAGGTACATCATGCCGGTAAGTGCGGATGAAAAGATGATGTTTTGACCACTGTTCAGGAAAGCCAGAGACGTCGCAACCTTGATGGAGTTCTTCTCATACTGCTGAAGAGCCTTGTCGTACCGCGCAACCTCGAATTTCTCGTTATTGAAGTACTTGACCGCCTCATAGTTGATGAGTGAGTCCACAGCCACGGTAGAAGCCTTGTTGTCCGCCGCGTTCGCTTGTCTTCGAAACTTTGTTCGCCAAGCAGTAGTCCAGATAGTAAATGCCGTGTAGCTGACCATTGTCAAAACGGTGAGAGCTGCGAATTTGGCGCCGTAGTTGTAAGTGAGGATTCCGCAAACCATACTGATTTCCAGTGCAGTTGGCATGATGTGAAAGACCATACTAGATAGAATGAAGCTGATTCCCTTAGTACCGCGATCCAGAGCCCTCGTCAAACCACCGGTTTGCTTGGAGAGATGGAAAGTGAGGTCGAGACGTAACAAGTGATCAAAGACATTGCAAGCAACTCTTCGGATAGCATTTTGCGCGACAGAAGCGAAGACTGCGTTTCGTAGTTCCTGGAATACTGTTGCGCCAATTCGAGATGCGCCATATGCTAGGATCATGGCTCCTGCAACCGTTGTCGCAGTACCTCCGACAGCAGCAACATCGATGTTCATGGAATCGACAATACTCTTGAAGTAGAATGGAACTTGAACATTAAGAACCTTTGCGCCAATCAGCAGAGAAACAGCGAGACCAACTCGGAGCTTGGTGCCCCAATCATCCTTAGGCCACAGATAGCGAGTCATCTCCTTCATGATAGCCCAATCAGCCTTGCGCTGCTCCGTCGCAGACTTCTCAACTGTCGCGAGAGGATCATTTTGTTTCGTCGGTTGCTTCTTTGCGGGAAACACGGCCGATGGCTTCGCAGTCGTGGATTTCGAGTCTGTGGGGGTTCGAGGCTGTTCGCGACGCGGGGCAGAGGTCCAGAAGGTCTGGGTCAAACCGGGTCGCTGAGAGGCCGTAGATAGTCGGAAGAGCGCAGGATTATACCGGGGACATGCCCTCGATGAGCGCTGCAGCAATTGAGGGATCATGTTGGCGTTTGGGCTCAACGCGAGCTCATCATGGGATGTCTGGGTTGGTGGGATGGCGGGGAGCTCCCCAGACTTTTTGGTAATGCCGATGGATAGCGCGAGGACAAGACAAGACACGGATGGAGAAGACAACAAGGTACCGGAGCTGCCAGGGACCTACCCTTAGGGATGGGAATGTCTGGCTGCGATCCGGTAGTTAAGTCTAGTTGGCCAAAAAGGTGTCTGGTCTGGCCAGGAGGTATATAAGCAGTAATGATGAAGCTCACATAAGGTAAGTTGCCATTCCTGGCTGTATGATGCAACCAATTGAGGCCTGAGGCAGCCGATGATCGGAGTTAGGATGCTGATGGTATCTATAAAAGGACATTTGACGCAGTGCATTTGGTATTTTAGATATTCAGTGAGTACATTTAAGGTACAAATAAGCTCAGAGCTATACTTTTGAATAATCATTGAGTTGACACCGTTGACCGATGTTGAACGTCCAACTAACATCCTATCCTAGGTGGCTTCCCACATGTGGTGGGTATACTTAACGAGGTTCATAATGCAATCCCGGAGAAATCACTGCCAACTGTACTGACTTGCATCATGGCTGATGGTCCTAGTCATTCGTTTTCAAGATAGGGTCGACTTCTTTATCGTCGGATCAGTGGGACTTCTCAGCATGGCATAACCTCATCAATTGCATTTTCACCAGAAGTTCTGTGGCTTATAAGTAATACCATGGCACACAGCGGTTCACTCATTCACTTACTACCCTAGTTGAGTCAAACTAACAGTATAAACTAAATACAATTTGAAATCGATGTATAACCCAGAAACAACAGAATAAATAGAACAGGATTCCTGGCTCACAGCCGTCTCATCAAATGAAAACGTAGCAAGACCAATGATCTATACGCACCGCTGTAGCACCTTGACAAGTACAGTGCACAGCCCCTACAACTTACGGCTGAGCACCGTAACGCAACGCAACGTCAGTCAGCACAGGGCGGGTCTGGTCCATACAAGCTCGAGCTTTGCACTTGATCTTCAGCAACAAAATTGACAGATTACCACTCTCACCTCACTACTGGTTTCACTCTCATGTTTTCAACATAAAATCAACTCACATCTACTGGCAGCACTCTCATCTCCCTCGCCCATAATGGACAGCCTCGAGGCTCTCCGGGCTCACATAGATGAGACTCTCATCCCCCACGCCCAGCGCTATCCCCTACAGGCCATCCTCGTCACAACGATACTCCTCTTCATCACAACAAGACTCTTCACTGGCACTTCTTCATCACTCAAAAGAGATGGATCAAAGACGCCTCCTCTGGCACCCTTCTGGGTTCCTCTCTTTGGTCACGCTCCACGTATCTTCCTCAGTCCTTCTTCCGCCTTGACGCGCTTCAGAAATCGATATGGCCAGGGCGTATTCTCTATTCGACTATTCCAGAGCGTTCACTCTTTTGTCTTCAAGCCTTCTCTTGGTTCTCGTCTACTCGAACAGCCAGAATCTGTCGCCGACAAGGAATTTGTTGCGAGACGCATCATGATGACCAACTTTGGTCTTTCCAAGAAGGATCTTGCAGCTTATGACAAAGCTGCTCCTGATGTTCACCGAATTACCAAGGAGTATCTGAGTGGTTCCCATCTAGATGATCTAGCCAAGGCTACTCTTCGCGATCTTGACGATAATGCTGCCGATGTTATCTCCTTCAACAGCTATTCAACCGACCAGATGGACTGGGAGCGACTAGCCAATGCGGAGCTTCTGGAGGACATTGAAGATGAGAAGGTCATGGCGGTCGACTTTTTCGAGCTAATGAAGACTTTCATCGCCAGGACTGCCACAATTTCCGTCTTTGGAACAGATTTTGTCGAGATCTATCCCGATATCTGGCCTCACTTCTGGATCTTCGACAACGCCTTCCACGCTCTCGCCATGGGCGTTCCCGTCTGGGCCCCTTTCCCTGGCTCCCAGCGAGCCAGGATTGCCCTTGGAAGATTGCTCACCTTCATGCGAGAGTTTCACGATGAGTTGGAAAAGTTCCTCAGTGATGAGGAGCCTGGTACGAAATGGCAGGACTTTCACACAATCAGTCCCCTTGTCCGCGCCAGAACTGAAGTCTACCGAAAGCACGGCCTATCTTCTGACGTACGCGCTGCATTCGATGTTGCGCTTCTCTGGAGCACGACTGTCAACACTACATCGCTCATCTCCTGGTCTCTATTCGAATTGTATCAAGATCGCGTTCTTCTATCGCAGATCCGCGAACAAATCACTCCTTATGTGGAAGTTGTTCAGCCCAAGAACGACTTCGGAGGTGCTGTCTGGATTCCTCCTCAAGTCAAGAAGCTCGACTTGGATGGACTGTTGACTAAGTGTCCTTTACTACAAGGTGTATACCTTGAGACGTTGAGACTCTACGGTGGAGGATGGTCTGCGAGATATTTGAAGGAGGATGTCACGCTCAAGGACAAGGAGGATAGTTTCGTCCTGAAGAAGGGAACTTTTGCTCATGTCGTCAACGATCTTCACCACTCTGACCCCAGAAGCTTTACCGACTCCAAGATCTGGCAAGTCGGACGATATCTTGAGGATACTGTAGATAAGAAGGGGGTCAAAACACAGAAGATTAACCCATATACAGTCCAAGCATCAGGTATGTCCATTTGTTCATTATATGTATACAGACCGAGTACTGACTGTCTGTCTTAGATGGATCACTAACCATGTGCGACGACTCGGCATTCACCATGAGGAAGGTTCTCATGTACATCTCAGTCTTCATCTCACTCTACGACCTCGAGCCCGCGGGAAGTGAAAGATGGCCTTCACCATCGATTGTCAAGGGTGTGGCTTCGGCCCAACCCTGGAGATCAGTCAGGTTATGGGTTAAGAGAAGGGCGCCTCCAAACACCAATTGAGTCAAAAGCCCTGTCTGAAGGCAGATAAGAAGGTGAAGCCGTGGGCGTACGATACAAAAGAATATTTAATTGCCATCTGCTAAGATGCACTTGTTCGATCAATCTAAGACTTGTGATACCAATGACGACCCTCATTACACCTCTGCTTTCGGTCACGACTATACTCAGACTCGAGTTCCAAAGTCATTTACATCTTATGATCTCACGACATCTCTATGCACATCAAACCACGTCTTCCCTCGCCCATTGACACCAACCTTCTTCACTTAATGTCACTCAATCTGTTTCATGATCCCAGCCTACCAATGAGCCCTAGTGGGGCGTAATCCAAGCCTGCTCCAATTTCGAGCAAAAGAATTACCCACAACACCAAAAAGATGTCTCGGAGAGAAGATCTCTCCCCCGGGAAGGCTCGAACTTCCGATCTCCCGATTGTCTATTGAATAACAGTCGGACGCTTTAGCCAACTAAGCCACAGGGGATAAGCTGATTTGATGATGGCCGCTTTCGAGTTGAGGTTTATGTTGTTGTGCGTGATTTCTGCGACCGCTCTTTGGAACCAGATGGATATGCCAATTGTTGACGCCGAATGATTCAATTCGGTGAGCTGTTGAGAGACAGAATGAGGAACCTGAGGGTGGGAGTGGTTCTGGCCAACAACTCCAGACTCGAGGTTTTGTCATCAACATTGAACCAATTAGTCTGGCAAGACTTATTGCAATTGAGTTGATTGGATACGTCTTGAGTAATTTGATTCAAACAAAAGCTACAAAGGTTCCCATTGTAGTATACCTACCTGGCAATTGCGTTGACTACAGTGTGTCTGCGTTATAGAACAATGCTTTCATTAGATTAGCTAAAACCGAAGCATTGCTGTTAAAAGAACCCCGTTGTCACCTGTCCGTCCAAAGCCAACTCGAGAAACGTCTACCCAGAGACAATAAAAAGAAAGACTAGGTAGAAAACTCTCATAGTCAGCAGAAGTTACAACTGGCAAAAGAAACTCCCCCGGGAAGGCTCGAACTTCCGATCTCCCGATTGTCTATGAATAACAGTCGGACGCTTTAGCCAACTAAGCCACAGGGGATGCTTTGGCTGCTGTTGTAAGATGTGTGTCTAACGAGTCTCCTCTACCCTTGACAAATGATTTCGCGACGATTGGAAACAAAACGATCTTTCAGGTTATTGATACCATAATTGGAAGATCGCTAGAGTAGATTACAGGTTTTCCCAGTCCGGAACTTGTTTGTTTTCTGCAAGTAACCGATAGGAAGTCCACGGTTAGTGCAGAGTCGAAGCTCTGGCCAGGTGATGTAGTCTCGTCTTGATACGCGTTACCCTATACTTCCATGCCATGAAGCCGATGTCGCTTCGCCAAGCAACGGTCAGCCGCCAAAGGAAAATGCGTTGTTGGGCTGTGAAAGCTTAGCCTTGTCAAAATCATGACATTCATAATCTTAGTTTATCCGCTAGGTGGAAACTTCCAAATCCTTTGTAGTGGCTATGTTCATGAAAGGACGCGATTGTGGTTGATAGTGAATTTGGTAGTTTTCTGGAAAGTTACGAGTCGACCTATGAAATCTCCCGATCTGTTGATATGGACCCCGTCAGTGGCAGGTTCATCATTGCTGCAGTACCACGATGATCGGTCGCCCAGGATTTGAAAGACGTGACTGACATGGCATGCACGGGGCCGATGCTCTCGGCTCCGGTATTTTGTACCAAACAATTGAAATTCTAGGCTGTGTACTCTGTAAGCTGAGTTGCAATAACTTGGCCGACTTATTTCGGTTTTCACTTTGCGACAAGCGGTCTGTGGTCTGCCTTGTGGAGTAGAAAGCTTCGACTTTGAGGCTCAGTTATTTTCTGCGGGACGAAGGAATATCTGGTCAACCAATGACTGGTTGGATTTACATCTCCAGGTGGCAAGATATACTGAGGAGGCAATGTTCAACGTCCACAACGTGATGCCAGGGCTAAGAAGCATTCTAGAACTCTGACCATCTCAATAGCAACTATTTTCCTCGGACCCAGCTTCCGGCCGTTTCCAGATAGAGCTCATGCATGGCTTACTACCCGTGTCATCATATCATGCCGGCATACAGGACAGTAGTCAAGTCAAAAGACATGACCAACAATGACAAGTGGACATTTGTGAATTGGCAGAGGCAGTGCACTCCAACAGGTCACACGTCCTCTGACCAATAACATAACATATCTGCTATCGCGTCCATGACCCTGAAGTTGGGGTTGTATAATGCGCTCGAATCCTGATTGGTTGATATCATGCAGTAGCTTTGCCGAGTCTCCGTGAGCAAAGATCCAAGGGTCATGGAAACCAACTGCAATCGGGCGACGAGACAGATGCTAGCCAAAATATAGTGACCCTTTCGACGCCGTTACCGTCAAAGAGGCTGAGTCGAGATGTAGGTACACATTATTTGCCTCTAGGTCTTGACCTAGTACACCGTCCATTTGTAACTATCTCCGGCGCGAGTAACATGAGAGAAATGATGAGGCGTTTGCAAGGCAGAACAAAGCTCTCACCGTCGGTGCTGATGTTGCTAGAGTGCTGTAATGCAATGCCTGCAATGCTTGGCTAACGCCTATCGTTGCTGGGTTGGCTGCAATCCGGGAGACCAAAAGTCTTGGCCATATCATTGACTCGAGCTAAGCCGTGTTATTTTCATAGGAATTATTCGATGTTTGGACTGAGAGAGGTTCGTCTTTAAACTCTTAGCGACCAGGATATGAGTACCAGTCAAGTAGGTGAGTACATATTGTACAAGTCGCTGATCTGATACTTCATGTCGTGTTGGTCGTATTCCCGAGAGCACAGTAAAAGTCAATAACAAAACACTTCCCGTGCAGATGCCTAGCGGCATGCCCAAGCCTTGCGCCCCGCAAGTCCCTGACTTCTTTAACCAATTAAGAACTATCAACCAGAATTAGCATGCCATCGGGGCTCCATAATATGGGGAGCAGATCACTCTTTCCCCATCTTGCCTGTGTCACCTGTGCTGTGCTGTGCTGAGCAATGCTGAGCAGCAAGGGAAGGAAGCTTGGGTCGGGTGTTGCTGCCAACAAGGTAGACGTCACATTATGCCCTTGGCGTTTGTAGGATCCAATTCAATTCAATTCAATGGAAATAAACCAACAGCTGAAGGAGGGTGGACTGAGCTGGCCCGACGAATATTAAATATCACCCTCCCCCGCCCCGAACTTTGAAACACTTTGTCTCTGATACTCAACCAAATAAATCATCAAAGCATTGCATCTTCTTAGTATCACGCAACGTTCTTGATCACAAACAACAATAACGCCATCTTGTAAACACAATTCTCGATTTAAACACAACAAACATAATCCACAATGTCGTCCACCGAGGGCATGATCAGCGGCGGAAGCTCATCCGCCAAGGCTCCTGAGCATGCGCCTGTCGATGGCAATGGAGGCTTCATCTCCCAGAACAAGATGTCTGTTGAACCTCCCAAGAAGGAAGACCTCCAGCGCAAGTATGCCACCGTTGTTGAACAGGAAGCCGGTCCCAACGATTGGTACGGAAGCATGAGTAAGTACTGAAAGCATTCTTATCGTAGAGCCAGCAACTAACAAAAGCAGTGAACGTTCTCGGAGCTGTCGTCGGAACCATGGGCGCTATTCCCTGCTGTATCATTTGCCCCAACCCTTACAAGGAAGTCCACCAGGGCAACGTCGGTCTTGTCACAAAGTTCGGAAAGTTCTACAAGGCTGTCGATCCTGGCCTGGTCAAGATCAACCCTCTCAGCGAGAAACTCCTCCAGATCGATGTCAAGATTCAGACCACCGAGGTCCCAGAGCAGATCTGCATGACCAAGGACAACGTTACCCTTCGCTTGACCTCCGTCATCTACTACCACATCGTCTCTCCTCACAAGGCTGCTTTCGGTATCAACAACGTCAAGCAGGCTCTCATGGAGCGTACTCAGACCACTCTCCGTCACGTTGTCGGTGCTCGCGTCCTCCAGGATGTTATTGAGCGCCGCGAGGAGATTGCTCAGTCGATTGGAGAAATCATTGAGGATGTTGCTGCTGGATGGGGTGTTCAGGTTGAGAGCATGCTCATCAAGGACATCGTCTTCAGCCAGGAGCTGCAGGAATCGCTCTCCATGGCTGCCCAAAGCAAGCGTATTGGTGAAAGCAAGATCATTGCCGCAAAGGCTGAGGTAACCTTTCACACCACACCTACTCTGTTTCGTATTGCTAACAAATATCCAGGTTGAATCCGCCAAACTTATGCGACAGGCTGCCGATATCTTGAGCTCGGCTCCTGCCATGCAGATCCGATACCTCGAGGCCATGCAGGCGATGGCCAAGTCTGCCAACAGCAAGGTCATCTTCTTGCCTGCCGCCAACCAGACCATGGGCAACGCCCTCAACGCCGCAATGTCTAACCAGACTGGCGAGTCCAGCGGTCATGCCTTCGGCGAAGAGCAAGACTTTGGAGGTCAGGACCCAGGTTTCCAACAGGCCATTAACGCCCGCGTCGTGGAGAACATCTAAACCCAGATGCTCCCCCCTCGTGCTTCAATTCTGAGGTGATGGTCAGCTAACGCTTGAGGGTATCCCGTCTCGGGATTTAGCCTGGTCTACTTGATCTCGGAAGCATTGCCTCGACTGCTCTCTTCTCGTCTCGTTTTCATCAGCGCTTTACCCCGACTTCGATCTTTCAACTCACCTGATTGATCTGACACGCTTTTGCTTTTTTCTCGACGCTTGATACCCATCTCGATAACCACCGCTGCCCACTTTTTTGCTCTTTGACTTCTGCGTATGTATTTGATTCCCCTTTGCTTTAGAAAGTAGTGGTGGAATGAGGTGGTGTAGTTTGATGCTTCTTTTGTTCTGTGAAGGATACCCTTTGGTTGCTCAGACGAGCTCTTAATGAGGACTGGAACTTGGATGATGACGGATGGCTAAAATACCCAATCGCTATGAATATATTTTTTTGCTCCCAATTTTTACAATGTGCTTGAAAGTGACATGTAGTACAGTGGATTGCATATAGCTAGTATCAGGGTTCTCTCCAAGCATCAAATTGCCTGCGGCAGAACAGGTGGCAAGTCTCTCCAGAACATGGGTGCTCAAATACCGGACTGTGAAAAACTTGCGTAAAACTACAACCATATGGCCATGACTCGGACCAATACATCACCCCATCTCACTTTAGCAGTCACACAATGGTTATAGAGCAAGGCCAGACTTCAGGATTAACTTTTTAAACTTGACAAATTCTTTTTCTTCTAGATCACCTCTGTTCACCCTCCCAATAAGATACATAGTTCAGTACCCAATCCCCCTCCTAAAATCAGCGCGCACCACCCAGGGGGAAAGGGAACAGAGGGTCAAGTAGAGAATACGAAAAATGAGTAAAACCAAATTCACGCCAATATGCCCTCCGCCCAAACGCCAGCCAGCCAGGAAACAAGGTGCGGGCAGAAGCTGCCATGCCAGGAGTCTCTCAGGTATCATATATCTACACATCGGGAACCATCCAATTCGTTTGTTGTTGACTTTTATTGTGATGTTTTGTGTTGGAGGTGGTTCATCGTCAGTGTTTAGACGAGTACGAGTAAAGCAGGTAGGATGAGAATGATTAATCCCGTAGTCCTACAATTGTGTCCGATTAAGCATCATCACGACTTGCGCCGTGACCTGGTACTCGCGGCCATCTAAGCCTCAGAGTGACGCTTCTTCTTCTTCTGCTTCTTCTCCTTCTTGGGCTCGGCCTCATCTTCTGAGTCGTTGTGCTTGCGCTTCTTCTTGCCATCGGTCTCCTCGGCGGGTTGAGACTTGGTGGGGGTACCCTTCTCAGCAGCCTCGGCGGCCTTGCGGAGCTTCTTGAGTTCCTTCTTGCTGACAACCTTGGGTGTGCCATCGGCGTTCAGCTCGACATCGCCTCGCTCGTACTTGCGCTTGAACTTCTTGACGGAGATGCCGGCCTCCTCGGCGAGACGCTCGTAGTCGGCCTCGGAAAGCTTCTTGGGCTTGGCGGGAGTGGCAGCATCGTCGCTCTCGTCATCATCGGCATCCTTCATCTCCTCGTCGACCTCCTCAATGAGCTTCTTGGCCTTCTTGATCTTCTTAGCAGGGGTGGTTCCGTTGGCCTCCTCATCGTCGGCAACACCATCGGCATCGCCGTTGTATCGGCGGCTCTCCTTGACGGTGAACTGACCAGCACCGACGATCTCACCAGAGGGAGTAACGTTGGCACCCTTGGGCAGGAGAGGCTTGCCCTCAAGCTTGCGGAGGTGGTTCTCAAGCTTGATGCGGTTGCTGAGACCGAGAATCGCGCGCTCCTCTTCATCCTCATCATCTTCGGCATCGCCAAGAGCATCGACACGGAGACCGAGAGCAGCCTTGGCAGACAGCATACGGGCGATCTTACCCTTGTTTCGGCCGGTAGCCTGACCGATAAGCGAAGAGTGGTAAATGAGACCGTACTTGGGTGTGTCGTGCTTGGTCTTGAGAGCACGGAAAAGAGCCTTCTCGGCACCAAGAATCTGGATGGTAGAACCAGGGGACTTGGCCAAGCTGATGAGAGAGCCAGCGTGGGCAATGAGACGGGCACCAACAAGGTAACCGACAAGAGCAGTCAGGTTGGGGGCGATAGCGCGCATGCGGCTCTCGAGGTAAGAAGACAGCTGAGTTCGGTAGTTAGAGTAGGTGATGACCTGATCAGCCAGGAGCTTGATGTTCTCAAGATCCTCATCGGTGATCTCAGTACCCATGCTGATCTCGGCGGCAGCCTTGATGGAGACCTCGATCTCCTCAGGGAGGATCTCGGAGAGGTCAGAGTCGGCAATGCTGGTGCGCATGCCAACGGCGAGGATAACGCGAGCGTAGGCCAAGTTGTCGTTGAGAATCTTGGCCATCTCAGGGAAGTGCCATCCGTACCACTCCTTGGTTCGCATAGCGTAGACGTTAAGCTCCTTGTCGAGATCGTCAAGAAGCTTGATAGCCTGGATGATCATGGAGTCGACCTTGTCGGCAGAGAACTTGAGCTTGTGACGCGACATGGAGTGAGAGAGACCCAGAGCCATGCGGTCAAAGTTCTCCTCAAGCAGACCGGGGACGAGGTTGGCCAACTGGCCTCGAATGCCTCGGAAAAGATCCATTGTGTTGGAGCCAGAGACAGGGGAGATGTTAAGCTCGGGCAGATTGGAAATGGCCGTGCCCAACTTCATATCGGCAACAGCGAGCGAAGCCTTCTTCTCGGACTTGAGGTCGTCGAGGAGTTGGGTGAGAAGCTCAGGGACCTTGCCCTCCTTGAGCGAGGCAGCCTCTTCGAGAGCGGTAGCGGCACTGTCGAACTTGACAAACTTCTTGAGCTTGAGCCTGTGATGGAAGACGATGTCAGTCGATGTGACTTTGGTATCGTGCCATGTTTGCGACCGTCCAATCTTTCAGAAGAAACATTGTTGGGTGCTCAATGGCGAAAGTTTTCGCGAAAGAAAAATGTTCAAAACTTACATTTCGACGACCTTCTCAGGTCGTCCAAGCTCAGCAGCAAGTTCCTCGTTCTTGAGCATCTTCTTGTCAGTAGCCTTGAACAGGCCATAGCTGTCAATTGTTAGCCAATGCCATATTTGAGATGCACCTTCCTCGCAATGATGAATCGAGGTCGAGGGTGTCGAGGGTCGCGACTTACCCTGCCGGCGTCTCGGCAAGCACAAAGAGCGACATTTTGAATTAGTTGTTTCCTTCCTGATGGTCTCGCTTCAATCGGTTGGCGTCGTGGCTTCCTCGCGAGGCACAGTCCGGTTCGTTGAGCGCGGCTGCGAAAGGAAAGATCGAGGGTGGACTGGCGATGGAAAAATTTCAGATGAAGCTTGGGAAGGCTCCACTCAATTTTTTTGGTCTTTGGCACTGGCGCAGAAAGTGTGATGCAGGTTCTTCGGCTGACGGCGGAAGGAAAGTCCGGTTTTTGCATGAACGAATGTACGTACCCCAGCCACATCCGCCTCCTGGCCACTCACGTGTGGGCCTGGACGCTCGCGACGTCCAGCTTGCGTTACAGGCTTGGGAATGCTAGGCGACCAACTTTGACGATAGACCTAATCATCGACTCGGCCACGAAGACTTCCATCTATTTCTTGAGACCTCGAATACGATACATCGGTGCCGAACAAACCCCGAAGACCACAATACAAGATGGAGGGTCTTCTATACAATGTTAACAGCGGGTGCGTCTTAGCTTGGGGATTGGAGATGAAAGCTTCATGCGAGTTAGCTATGGAGACTAACCCCAGTGAACAGCTACGTCGAGGGCATCGTCCGAGGCTACCGCAACAGCCTTCTCACAGGCGCAGCCTACAACAACCTGACCCAATGCGAGACCATCGATGGTACGCGAGTCGATTTCGCTCTCAACTGCTTACGTACTAATGATGTCTAGATCTCAAGCTTCAGCTTGGTCCTTCTTATGGCGACTTCCTTGCTTCTCTACCGCCTAATCCCTCGACCTCAGCTCTTGCGACCAAGACGACCGACAAGCTCATCTCAGAATTCCGATATGTTCGCGCCCAGGCTGTTGGCTCTCTTGCTACCTTCATGGACTATGTCACTTACGGCTACATGATCGACAATGTTGCCCTTCTAATCACAGGCACCCTTCACGAGCGCGACACCCGTGAGCTCCTTGAGCGATGCCATCCGCTGGGCTGGTTTGAGACCATGCCTGTTCTCTGCGTTGCTACCAACATTGAGGAGCTTTACAACAGTGTACTCATCGAGACCCCTCTTGCCCCATACTTCAAGGGCAGCCTGAGCCATCAAGACCTTGACGAGTTGAACATTGAGATTGTTCGAAACACACTCTACAAGAACTACCTTGAGGATTTTTACAACTTTGTCAACACCCACCCCGAGATGGCTGGTACACCTACTGCCGAGGTCATGTCCGAGATTCTTGAGTTTGAGGCTGACCGCCGGGCCATCAACATCACACTCAACTCTTTCGGCACAGATCTCGCCAAGCAGGACCGCAACAAGCTCTATCCCAACTTTGGAAAGCTCTACCCCGAGGGAACTCTTATGCTTTCCCGAGCTGATGACCCTGAGGGTGTTCGCCTGGCGGTTGATGGTGTTCATGACTACAAGTCTTTCTTTGATGCCATCAATGTTGGTGGCGGACCTTCAGGACCTGGAAACATGGGCGGTGGCGCTGGCGAGACCAAGACTTTGGAGGATATGTTTTACCAAAAGGAGATGGAGATTTCCAAGAACGCTTTCACCAGGCAATTCACACACGGCATCGTCTACGCGTGGGTAAAGCTGCGAGAACAGGTTAGTCACCCATGGACCCATTATTTCACACCAAAACTGACATACATACAGGAAATCCGCAACATCACTTGGATTGCTGAATGCATAGCTCAGAACCAGAAGGAGCGCATCGGCAACTACATCAGCGTCTTTTGATTTGTGTTACCAGTATTTCCGGTTTTCATTTTTAGCAGGGTTTTGTGTAGTATAGTAGCAAATGTGAGCTCGTAATGGCACGGAATAGTTTCCACACTGGCGCAAAGGACAAGATAGGTGGATGCAAAAAGCGGCATCGTCGCTCATCTTTCAGGTGGCTTGTATTGTACATAGAGAGAAACAAGTTATTCTACAAAAACAGCTCCCGCCTCTTACAACGAGATCTGATCCTTCCAGGTTGCAGGTGTAAGACCCAGTGTCTCGACCATGTGAGTCCATCGCTCACTTCCTCTCTCTTTGCGGTTCATGTACTTCATGAGCTTTTGTCGGCGATGCAACAGTAATCTTAGGTTACGCTTATTGTGCTTATCCTTGTAACCTCGGTTGACCTGCAGGGCCTGGGACAGGTTATGAATCTTGGCTGTCAAGATACCAATCTGAACCTCGGAACTGCCAGTATCAGGGCCAGATCTTTCGGGGTATTCGACCTCGGATTGGATAATTGCGCTGGGCTTGGGCGTCAAGACTTTGTCAGTTCTGTGACGACCAAACGTTTCAATAATACGCTTCACGTTGGCGTGAAAACGATCCTTTGAACTGCCGTTATCAAGTGACGTAATTCGTCTGATGGCTTCCATAGCCTTTCGATGATTCTCCTTGTGCTTTCTCAGCTTCTCCTCTTTGGATTCTGGTTCCATCTGCGACTCGACAGCGCCAATCGTGGGCTGAGTGAGACCCCAGCCCTGAGTGGCGGCTTTACGAATCTCGCGCGTCGTCAAGAAATAATTGGGTAGAGGAAGTCTCAGCTCAGGGCTCTCGTTTCCAAGTTCCGGTTGTAGAGGGACGATCCGGCAAGGGTTTTCAAGAGACTTGATGAAAGGTGTGATCTTGCCTATTATAGGATCACCCCATGCCTCTTCTCGCTCACGGGTGAGCTCCTGACGCCGCTGCACATTGGCAGCCTTCCTTTGCTGTGCTTGAGCCCATCTATACGGGTCTTGCTTTGCCTTGCGCTTCTTCTCGCGCTGGGAGAGGTTGGCCGTCTGGACGATGGGGAGGAAGTTGGGAGTTGCGGGCTTCGATGCAGGTCGGAGACAGACTAATCAATTAATTAGTATTAATACGTCTATAATTATAGCAAGTACATACGGTTCAACGAGCCTAGGCCCGACAGCGCCGTTATTCTGGGGGGCATGATTAAAGCATCAATCTGTTTCTGCTTCGACACCAGAGACTGATGGATTGTCGTCCAATGCCCGCCCCAAATTTTCCATAACCCGGTCGCCCGATACCGTGCCAGGAACGAGCTGAGCCCAAAAGGGTCTAGCTTCGTGGTCACGTGAAGATAATATCTAGCGGTCTCTTATCGCGGTCTAATCCGCAAACGGACAAGCGGCTCGAGGATCAGGGCTTCCCACCACACACATTTTGGTCTCAAAAATTCCGTTGCGAACTTTCGGTTTTGCGACTCTTTGCACGCAACACCACAATCCTCTTCGCCGTCACCTTCTCCCAAGCCATCCCTTCGTCAATTCAGACAAGAGAACAAATCCGTCAAGATGGCTCCCTCCAACCTGCCCTCCGTCATGAACGCCACCAGCCAGGACATTGAGACCCTGCTGGCCGCTCAGTGCCACCTCGGCTCCAAGAACCTCCAGGTTCACATGGAGAACTACCTCTGGAAGACCCGTCAGGATGGTGTCAACGTCATCAACGTCGGCAAGACCTGGTATGTGTGATACGGTTATTTTCTGGTGGACTTTTTGGGCTTCAAGTTGTGTCGGGAAGGGAATCTGAAAGCATATCTTCAAATTCGGATAAGTGAAGCTATTCAGAAGAGGGGCAGATACACTTGAACCAAGACACCACATTTTTGAGTGCATATTCGCTGACAACGCACTCACAGGGAGAAGATTGTCCTGGCCGCTCGTGTCATCGCTGCCATTGACAACCCCGCCGACATCTGTGTCATCTCTGCCCGTCCTTACGGTCAGCGTGCCGTCCTCAAGTTCGCCGCCCACACTGGTGCTACCGCCATCGCTGGTCGCTTCACCCCCGGTTCTTTCACCAACTACATCACCCGATCTTTCAAGGAGCCCCGTCTGATCATCGTCACCGACCCCCGAACCGACGCCCAGGCCATCAAGGAGGCTTCTTACGTCAACATCCCCGTCATTGCCCTCGCCGACACTGACTCTCCCACCGAGTACGTTGACGTCGCTATCCCCACCAACAACAAGGGTCGTCACGCCATCGGTGCCGTCTGGTGGATGCTCGCCCGTGAGGTCCTCCGCCTCCGTGGTACCATCTACAACCGCGAGACCCCCTGGGACGTCATGGTCGATCTTTACTTCTGTATGTTCTACCACCTAACTAACCCGCGAACACAAACTGACAATCTGCAGACCGTGACCCCGAGGCTGAGGCCGAGGACAAGGTTGAGGAGGAGAAGCTCCCCGGTGCTGATGAGGAGGGCCCTGCCGCTATCGAGTCCGGCTTCCAGAACTCTGCTGGTGCCGACTGGGAGACCCCCGCCGCTGGCTTCGCCGGTGCCTCTGGCACTGCTGCCGCCCCCGGCTGGGACGGTGCTGCTGGTGAGGAGTGGGGTGCTGCCCCCGCCAACACCGAGTGGGCTGCTTCCGCCGAGGCCCCCAAGGAGTCTCAGTGGTAGGGTACTGAGGCCCAGGAGGGTGCCGACGCTCAAGCTCAACATGAGATTGAATGGTAAACAAATCAAAAAAGAGGATACCAAAAAAATTCAAACAAGTGAATTTGACACAAGGTCCTGGAATGGGAGAGCAGAAAAGGCATTGACGGATGTGTGGATGTGGTTCAATCAAACTATTCGACAAACGTCTCGTGTTTCTTCTGTCCCCCTCACCACTTTATCGACAAAACACAATAACTTGCTGACCTTTTTTACTACGAACTTTGCACGGGAACTCAAGGTTTTTGTTTTTTCTTCCAAAACTTGGCGGTGCTAATGAGGGAAAGATACTCACCTCCTTTTCTCACTGGGAAGGATGGAGAGGGAAAGCCCTGCGCTGCCGAGGGGATGGACTTAATCGTTATCCCGCCTTGGTTTCTGTGGAAATTTGTATTGATGCGAGAAGAAGTCAAAATATGAGTCGTCTAAGCTGGGTTTACCCATCTCAAGTGTGCCGTAAATGATGACAGTGATGTCCATGCTGTGTGTAGAGAGCCACAGTGTAGTCATGTAACAGTGGAAGGATCTACTAAGCCTACCCTTATATCTCAAGTTAACCCTGTATACCATCAGCGAAGAGTGGTGCAGTGGTATCCTACCTAGATCCTACAAAACTTCTAAACTCCGAACCTAAAATCCTAAAACTATCACCCACGGCCCACTCTTCGTTTTTTGGATGTCGTGGGTTCGAGTTGGTGTTGGTCAACTTTTTTTGGACACAACATGGTGATATTAAATCGTTCAGCCTAGCCAAGACTTAATATCGTTTCTCTCCAGTGTTCGGACACAACACCAAGATCAAAGAGGCGGCAAGTATTCATGTAGACATGGTATCAATTGTGTAAATCCTTCACTACATCTGCTCATTCACCAATCCTCCAGTTGATCAACTCCGTTGTTATTCCCACCCATCGTTAAACACTTATACCAAGTGAATCCAAACAATCAATCCTGCCAGTACTCATTCCCATCAACCCCTCATCCCGCTCTATGAATTTGAGAAACCAAGAAAAAGGAACAGACGCAACTTGACGCTTGCGCTGTGCGGGTATGATGAAATCAGGCCTGGAAAACCCCCATAGATGAATTTCATGTGTGAAGACAGAAACGGGAGAAAAAAGAAAAAGAAAAAAAGGTTCCCAACTCCTTGCTGTAGTCCCAGATGCGTTGCTAATGATTAAGTTGTATGTAGAGTTGGAGAATGAAATGGCTCTGTAGCCAGGTGATTTTTATACGAGGTAGGAGATGGGTATAATGATGAGGCATGCTGGGTATGCTCTTGTGATGATGTTGAAACATAGGAGATGAAACGCCGTCGGGTCGGTGAGTCATAAATCGTAATTATCGTTCTCGTATGTGTGGTATGTTATGAAAGTGTGGTGAGCGACATGCTTGTGTAGGTTTATTCGAGCATCTCCGAGTGACGTCGAATTTCCTCGTCGCTCAAAGCGCTCATCCATAGACAGCGCTCTGTGATACCCTCGATAGGCTGGAACTTGTATCGAGTGCTGGCTTCCAGCAGTCTGAGTAATGTCTTGACAACTGAGGCAGCGATGCGGCATCGCTCAAAGTTGATCAGAGGAGGTGTAGTAGGTGAGCCAGCCATCTCGGATGGGCGTTGAGCGTTGTAAAGCAGGTCATGGGTATAAATACCCACAAAAGGAATGCAGCCTTGGTCTGAACCAACCTCCATTTCGGCGCGGAGGTTGTAGAAGTTGCGCATGGGGGTAACCAGCTTTTCAAGCTCCTGCAGTGTCTTCAGATCTTGGGGAGGGACATGCTGCCAGGTCCTGGTAAGACGAGCAACTTCGTTGCTGGATAGAGCGATGGTGAGTTGGCCAAGGGTGGCAAAGTTACGGTATCGGCGGCAGTGGGTTGCGATATGAATGAACTTGCTAATGCATCGCACTCTCTCCTCAAGGCCCTGAGTCAGAACAATCTCAGAAATAGCCCATTTAACCATGATGTTGAAGCGAGCGATGACAACCTCAACGCCATGAGCATCGGAGTTGCGGAGGAAATCCACCCATGAGCGAGAGTCACTGTGAGCAGCATCTTTCCAGTTCATGTCGATGAGCTCCTTCCAGTCAATTTCGTTCAGGGCATCCTTCTCAATGAGAGTGAATTGCTGTGCGAGAATCTCCGAGTCGAAAGCCAGGATGAAAGGCAGATGAGCTGAGTACTTGTTGCTTTCAATGGACTCTGGCTTAGCAGCTTGACGGTACCCATCGATTGTCGCCCGGTCAGCTGCCAAAGCATAAGGAGCCGTTGGCGTTGCCTCCGGGGTCGGAGGAAGTGGCTTCTGTCCCCAGACCTGCTCCTCATGCAATGAAGGAATATGAACGCAAGAAGTAGGGGACATCTCGAGAGCCTGCACCAGAGTCATAGGAGGCGAGGGAGGTTTGCGATTGGGAGCGGGCGCTGGAGACCCAAGAGGATGGGCAGGAAGCTTAACTCGTGGAACCAGGCTTTCACCAAACTCAGATTCTTCATAGTCAAGAGCATCGGCAGACATCTCAGATGAGAGATCGCTGTCGTCATTGAGGAATGACTGATCTTCTTCAACGGATGGCGCAGTATCGCCAGGCTTGATGTTCTCGATACTCTGTGTCTTCTCCACAAAGTCGTAAGAGGCGTGTTGAGAGTCGCCCTCATCACCGGTGTATAGAAGCGTTTTCTGTGGGCGAGGTGTGTTTTCCTCATCTGGGCCTTCCAAGATTGACATGTTGGTCCATGGGCGACCCTTAGGCGAGTCTCGTTCAAGAATTGGCACAGAAGAGTAAGAGTCGTGAGAAGAACCAGTCAAGAACGATCTTGCTTCAGTGACTGGTTTCTGAGGTGTAAGGTGCTGGCCCTGCGACTCGATCATAGGTTCGGGCTCGCTATCCTCTGGATCCAGCATGAATGTCTCCCTAACCACAACCTGCTGTTCGTGGTGTTCTTTCCTGTGCTCGGCATCCATTAGATGTGTGGCAACACTGTCGCTGACCGCTCGACCCGCCGGAACACCAACAGCTGATTTGTGGGCTCTCCTCTCAGGGAATTTACCTTCAAGCTTGGCCAGCGCGGATTCAATACCGCCGTCATCGTCATCATCCGGGATTTGTGCCAGTTTCTGTGCCTCTTTTTCGAAAGAAGGGCGCATCGCTGGTTTAGACGAATGAGTGCTGAACAAGGAAAGATCTCGTTTTGGCTTATCTGCAAGTTGTCCAACGGAGAAGGCTTCGCTCTTGTGCTGTGTGTAGTCGATGGAAACGATTTCACCGTTACCATAAGAACCACGTGTATAAGAGCCTTGGCCAAAGGAGCCGTGACCAAACGAATTCATGCGAGGGCTCTGGATGAAAGAGCTGCGGATCGACTCGGAGTATGTTGTGAGTGAGCCAACAGACTGTGATCTTCTCAATGTATTGACAGGATCCAGCTCTCCAACGTTCGTAGCGGCTCGAAGGTCTCCCCCAGGGCGGCGTCGAAGAATTCGCAACGGTTGCGGCATAGGCTCTTCAGGCTCCGGTGGCGCAACAGATCCAGCGGAAACAGTTGTAGCATCGAAGCTCTGCACAGTGGATCGACGAACAAGGGCGTTGGTAGCTGAACTGCGGCGGTGTAGCATCGAACTCAAGGATCGATGTGTCCTGCCTGACTTCAAACGGCGATGGTTCTGGAACGACACCGGGGGGTGGTTGCGTGAGCTTCGGGCTACAGTCGAGTATGACACGCGGTTGCCATCTTCCGAAATAGGAGCGCTGGTCACAGGAGCGAGAGTTTCAAAATCGGGAACGAATGGCGGCAAGGGATCCTCATCCAACGAAGGGCGTACGACGTGTTGGTTAAGCAGGTATGAAGAACGCCTGGGTGTGCCTGTGCTGTGACCGGCGGGAGGAGTAGATGGAGGCGTGGGATCAGCACCTGTTAGCTTGAAAGCATCAGCGAATGCTTCAACAGAAGCATTGCTGGTGGGGATTCTGTGCAGAAGAGATGGATCGAAGGGTGTCGTGTCATCCACGATCACGATAGATTTGCTGCCTGTAGTAATAGCCATGTCACTGACGGGCCGGTGTCTCTGGTCATGGGGCAGGTGCTCATAAGAATTTGAGTCCATATGAGCAGCTGCGTAGTGAAAATCTCCGGTAGGCGTCAGAGACGGGTTAGGGGACATTGGTGGTGGTAGTCCACGGCGATCAGCCTCAGCAGCGGCCTCATCCCGCACAGCCTTCTTGAAGTCCTCGACTACTTCTGCGCCAAGCAAGTCGATTCTGACGGGTGGTCGAGACCCGCTGGGTCTTTGTCGGTTCTGAGGCACGATAGCTGTTCCAGGGATACGGTTTGTTGTAGCACCCCGAGGACCAATATTGTTGATGCTAACAAAGCTTCCTTGATTGGATGACATTCCTTGTCCCCTGGTACTGAGAGCTCTTCTCACACTGCCCAAAAGTTTCTTCATACCATGGCCAGACATAGCACCTGCAGGTGTTCTCTGTTTGATGAGGCTCTGGTTCTCGTAGTTCATGCTGGTAGTCGGCATCAAGCTATTAGAAAACTCGTCGGGTTCAACATCGACATATGCCTGACCCGGAGGTAATAGATTTCCGCGAACAAGGCTGCCTGCATAGGGGGCAGTCATCATGAACTCCTGATCCTTGAATGACAGTTTGTCCGTGCTATGCTCCCGTAGAGAATCCGTCAAGCTGTTGTTGCGCTTGTGGGCAGCCTGAGGTCGCACTCGCTTGCCAACAAGTGCGCGGGGAGTTGTTGCTACCGGTCCTGAGTGAGGAAGTGATGTGGTTGTCACAGGATGAGCGGCCAGCGGATTTGTCTGATGATTTTGGGCTGTAGGCTGGGCGGCAGGCTTGACCTTGGTAGGAAAAGAGCATGAGACGATATCCATGCTAGTCATACTGATTGGTGATGTCTGTTGTCCTTCCATAGAATCCCTTGTAACTTGCCTATCCGGTGTGCTTGGCCGAGGCTCTACTACAACAGAATCTCCAACATGACCGGCGCGAGAGATATCAGCGATGAAACTAGTGCGCTCGGCAAGGCTCTTTCGAAGTTGTGATAGTCTTTCGATACGGGGTGTTTCGGCTCCATCCTGCTCCCAGAAAGAGGGATCTAGACTAGGATCTCGGTGACCTGCAATACCGCCAGGTGTAATGGGCACAGTGGAATCGAGAGTGTCGTCAAAATCAGGACCATCCCAGTAAAGCGCGCAAACCCTTCGCCAACACTTCTTGAGTTCTCCGAGAATCTTAAGCTGAACTTTCCGAGCTCGTTTGCATTGTGAAAGTTCATCCACAAAGTCGTTCAGGAGCTCACAGAAAACGAGCCGGAGATTGTAATCCATGACGAAGTCGTCCATGAAGTAGTTGAGGATCCAGTGTCGAAGAGCAACAAATGTGCGAACACGAACCACCATGCCTGTTTCATCATCACGAGCCAGAGCCCATCGCAATCTCGCTATGAGCATACGAAGAAGGTCCACAGGTTCGAGGAAAGCTCGGAAGGTCAAGAAGAAGTCAGAGATAAGTTCGTAGTCGAGGAAACTGGGCGATGTGATTTCAGCAACGAGGCGTGGGGGCGTAGCAGCTATGACGGCACCAGTTGCCGCAGAATATTTTACTAATGTTCGATCATCGCAGGCTGGTTTGAATGTGAGGTCGTCGAACATGGCGGGTTCAACTTTTGAATTAGATCGCCAACTGGGACGGACGGGTTTAGAGAACTGAGCACTTGTGGGAGTCTGTGTCAAGGCGGACATATTTCGTGAAAGTCGTAGCATCGGTACAGCCATGGAGCTTGGTCGTCGCGGAGATGCGATGTCATGATGAGAGCTGTTGAGCACGCCCTGAGGCCGACTCAGCAGCGAAGCGCTGCTGGAGCGAAACTCCTCGGTAGGAGCGTACGAAGATCCGCGAATCATTGGCGTGCCTCTTCCAGTAAAACGCGGTATACCAATACGCCAGGAAGGGATCGAAATGTCGAGAAGAGGATCAGCGTTAGAATCGAAATCCTCCATAGTCCGGGGCCGGTATTCCTCCAACGGCTTAGATATAACGATTTTGAAAGCCCCCGGCTCCGAGTCCTTCGCAACGGTTACTTCGTGGACCGTGCTGTCGGAGAGGGCGCGTCTGTGCCTTATAGGTCGGAGCGGATAAGAATCGTGCTCGAAATAAGTTCGATTGTTGGTGTCATAAGGCGATGGTTCGGTCGGGGTCCACTGGCTGACGTGAAGCTCGCTGGTCTCGTCTTGAACCTGCTTGTTTTGAGGGATTGCGTCCAAGCCTGCAGTGCTGGGTGGTGTGACTGGAAAGACGAATTGAGGCTGAGGACATCGCTGGTACGCAGGGCGAACGGTCGGCCTAGAGAATGGGAGTCAGTGGTTTGTGACACGCAAGTGATAATACGAGCAAGCGTCGTGTTTTGCGCCAGCCACGTTGCGATATTCCCAAGGCGACGATAGATGGGATCGCAAGACGAAAGCCACTAAGACATCTCCTCACAAAGTGCGAGCAAAGACCGCGGAGTGAAGGGAGAGCAATAGTGTGGCGGGCGTTTTCCCAAGGGAGACCTGGGTTGACAAAAGGAAACACGAGATGATTCAGATGCCAACCTACCTCAGATATATCCGACCATTGTTCCCCACGTTGGCAACAGTGAACTGACGTCCCTCTCGACCTGCCGATCCGCCATCTGGAGTAATTTCCCATCGGGCCAGGCTGCCCTGGTTATCAGCGCTGGAATCTGAGTCCTTGAGACTTCGGGTGATGTGCTTTTTTGAATGAATTCGTCGTTCGGATAGAGGAACCAGGGGTTTCGCGACAGTGGTACTACTCGTGAGCATGCGCGCGGCGGTGGTAGTGGACCTCACAGAAGGCCACTTGCTGGGCGTCGTCGAGAAGCTGGGACTGGTGTTTTCCCTTTTCCTGAGTGCGACTGCAATTGCTGTAGTAGGGGCTGTGACAAGGCCTGACCCGGAGCGAGACCTTTGCTGATTGATTGTGTTGGTCGACGTCTGATCCTTGACAGTAGTTGCTGCAGCTGCAGCTGGGGGAGGCGATGGTAGAGGGACTGGGACTGGGACGGGGGGCGCAGGCGCAGTGCTGAGACCAGACGCTGGCGGTAGCGGGTCTGCAGACGCAGACGAAGCCTCCAGGGCCTCCATGGCACGTCCGCTTGCAGGCGCGTTGCCTGTTCGTCAGGAAAGTGCAGAGCTGACGGTGCTCAAAGCGATAGAGGAGCTGACAATCAAGGCATTGAGTTAGCAGCGAGTAATTTGGATGCAATGAAAGCTTGCGCGCATATCGTGGTTCGTGCTTTACTGTATGTAATGATCCTGGTGCGCGGGTTACAGTGGGGAAGAGTGGTAGTTCAGAGATGAGAGGGAGAGAGAGGTAAAGGAAAGGAAAGAGGCTCGAAAGACGGCGAGTCCGATATGAATATGGATGGATATGATGAATATGGGATTAAGAGAAGAGGAAAGTAAGTGTAGTGTGTTTGCTTGGGCCATCCACCATCAACGCCGTTAGATTGCCTTGTTATGCTAGTCGAGCCTGGCTGCCACTGTAGGTATAGTAGTCCAGGTAATTAATTAATTACCAGACCAACCTGAGGCTTTGCGGGACGACGAGCATGGCTACCTGGTCGCCTTTCCAACACGGAGACAATCTTGAAGTATGGAACTGATGTCATAATGAGAGAAAAGCAATTGATCAAGTGACTTACATGATAAATCCATAAAGCAGTAAGACAGAAATTGGTCTTTTTTTTCTGTTAGCAAAGTAAAGTTGTGGTGGTGGTTGTTGACATTTGAGTCGGTTGTATCAGGGATATGGATATGTTGGACGGGCTGGCTGCTGAGTGATCGTCGGTCAACGAGACAGAGACAAGACACAAAACACAAGCAGAGAGGCAGAGACAGAGGGGTCGTAAAAAATAAAAAGAGTCACGCTGAATGCGAAAACAGACGTGTAGTTTTTTCAGCAAAATAACGACATGCGATACGACAACTGGACCCTAGCCAAGCCCATTCGATCTGTCTCACACGTAAAAAGCAAAGAGAATGGGAAGGAAAGAGAAAAAAAAAAAAAGACACCTTCAGAAGCAATTGGGAGACTTTTCGAACCAGCACCACCACCACCACCACTCTTTCGTCTCTCGAGACCAGAGAGCCAGGCCAGGCCTAGAGCAAGACGCACGCTAGGTTGCTTTGAATGGCGCGGGACCGGGCTCTGGACTGTCTAGGCTTTGACTTTGGGGTTGGCACATGGGATGGGATCGTGGAAGAGAAAGAAGAGGGTGTGGGGCAGAGTCAACCTAGCACTTAAGAATAGCACTTATTGATTCAGGTCGATATTGTAGCTGTACTTTTAGTGTTATTAACTCGCCATATGGCGTTGTAGTTACTGTACCTTAACTTCTGTATCGTGTGCCCCCAGCGAACCCGGCGGAAGGGTTAATGTCGAGACTAGTTCCAGCTCTCTCCCAGCCTCCAGTGCTGTTCTGCAGTCTGATTGGAGCTGCAGTTACAGCTCGGCTTGACACGAACTGTTTGCCTCCCGTACTAAGAAAAAAAGAATGGGAGTCATGAATAGCGAGTCTGTCAAACACCAATTCTTGTGCTCCCCTACCTCTCCTTCTCTCAATAACCAAGTATACGTAAGTAGTTGTAATGAATTATGAAATGAGGTAGGTCACAAACAAAAGTCCAAAGCACAATTACAGGGATAACCTTGGTGTTGGATCAACCAGGCCAGGCCTTGTTCCTAAAAATCGACATGTTAATTGGTGTATCAAGACTAAAAAGTACTCAGTACCTGCAGCTGGACCCTCAACGGTTCCCAGCTCGGCCCTTTGTTGCATCCAAATCACCCCTGCACCAACCAGCCATTGATTAAAGCCATGTACCCTCTACTTTAATCCGCTGCCATGCTTCAACGTTGCAGCTAAAACTCCATAAGAAAGGCGGCACACACTTTAAGCCAAGTTCGAGTCAATCCCTTCCTCAATATTCGTACAAAGTTGGGTCAAGTCCGAGACGGGACGTTAGGTCGGCAGCACACGAGGAATCTAGAATTAATGCCCAGTTTTGTCGATCTCTTTTTGTGCAGCAAACACAGTATCTTATACTTTGGGTATCAATCCTGATAAAAACTTTTTCAACCAACACTCAAGATATGCAGTGAGGGGATTTCCGAACCGGGTACGGATACTGTACGATAATTGATTGCTTCTCAGGCGGGGATAAGGTCCCGTCCTGTCCTCGATCGTTCCAGAAAGAGAATCCCATGACCGACAATGCAGCGCAGCTAATGCATCATGCATGATCCATCACGTTTTTGTCCCTCTTGGCACAATGTATCCTCCATTTCAATCACTAACACAATTCTCTCCTCTGTCTTCGCTTTCTTTCTATATCTCACCCATCTCGTCACTCGCGCGCGCGATGTGAATGAATCCTTCGTGTATGCTAACTTACTGTACGGCCAAGCCCGAGAGATCCATCCATGGCATCCACCGAAAAACTACTGTACGAAGGCCTTTTAGACTCAAGACCCGGGTCAAACTTTAAGATCTGATTCGACACCAGTTACTCGGGTGCCGGGGAACCATCCGTGGTCTTTTCCTGTCTCGGCAGTCTATTATCGAGGCCAGGTCCAGGGTAAGGGCAGGTTCCATGGCTCTGGTCAACCGTAGACAAAAGAGAGACATTCCACCAAATTCCTGCTAATGAATTGCGTGTTCAGCAGCTTGTCTAAGGTTCATGTAGACAATCCTGCAGCCCTGTTTTGGCCATCCCCGTAAGCCTTATCTTGATTGCTTGGCCTGCAGCTTTCAACGAGCCATCGTTATGCTATGACTACGTTTGAGGACCACACAGATAACACCATACTGCACTGTCCCATCATCATGATTGATGACCTTGCATAAGTGTATCAATCATCGATGCAACAGTTCCTTAAACATCACATGATATCCACACAGTCAGACAATCTAGAGGCTCTGTAACTTTCGGCCCCGAATCCAACACTCCATACGCGCCAGATCAACACACAAACTCCCCATCCAGATCCTCACTAACACTGCAAACAACCAAATGACCCCTCTCTTGACTCAATAGAAATGCGCCAAAACGAGAGTTTATAGCGTGACGTCCTCCACGAACCCCGCTGGAGGGGCACTGGTTGGGCGGCAGAGGCATGTCTGACTCGTGATGATGGGTTCTTTTGGGGTTTGGTCGTTGACCGCCTATCAATTCAAGGAAGATTCTTGCCGCCCACTATCTCAATCACTGCCGCTGCCCCGGTCGGCGCCAAGTCAAAGTCGAGCAAGACGAGATCGGATCTGGAAAGTGGTTCATGACAAGAAAAGGCCCGCGCCGATAAACCGTTCCAAGCCCGTGCTCTCTCCAGCCACGCTCTTTTTCGGCCTGGTGGTTCACGTTGCTTGTGCAAAATTTGGCATAGACTGATCCATTCTCGCATGGCCTCTTTCATGGTTATCCTGGACCTCTCGCCAATGCGTTTTCTTTCTTTTTTACAGTTTGTCCGCTTGAAGCGATAGGTAGGGGATCAGACTAGTCCATGATTTGCTTCCTCCTCACGGTTACATACTGCCGTAGCCTCGAAGACGATCAAGACGATCATGATGCCCAATGGCAGTGTTACAATGAAAGTAACTCTGAGCATACCTGAAAAGCTATCCTGATAATTCCACAACTAAACTTACGGTATCGATCAATTGGTTAGTGTAACTGATCTACATGGTAGACTTGACATGATTGGACTGTGAAGATTGTTTGTGACCACGAGAGTCGCGTCGATTATTCTACCCTATGTTAACATGGCTTCTAGCGTATCCTTTATGTGGTATGTAGGGAAACTTTCGTGATGGAGACAATGCTGTATAGGACTGTACGCTTGACTGTCACTACAACACGAATCAATGCGACATGAACAAACAAGAACAGAACGGAATAATCGTCAGTTGACAGCACGTTGAAACAAATCACAGGTTTCAAACGGATGAGCATTGGGAACTTTAGACTCTATTTACTAAGTTTATGAACCAATCTATGCCCTTAATTCCTGAATCTTGCCCACAAGTAACTCGACAAAGGCCTCAACGACCTGCCCGTTGGGGTCTCTCTTAGACTCAAAAATACAATCCAAAACCGTCTTGATGCCCACTCCAACGCTATCCGAGCCTGTCTGCTGGCCGATCTCGTTGACTGTGGCATTGACATCGTGATCAAATTCGGGCGACTCGTGCAAGACGGCCGCCAGCTCACGCAGGTTAGATACGCCAGGAACGGCGACCTTCTTTGCGAAATCGTTGTCGATCTCAAGCATCTTTAGTACCGAAGCCTTTGAAGTGGTGACGAAAACCAGAAGACGGTGGCCTTTGGGAGGTCGGGAAACGATCAAAGTCGTCAATGCCTCCAGCATAGTGTTAGAGAAACGAGGTCCGATAGGGTTCCATCCGATCAGACGCTCAAAGTCGTCTAGAATCAGAATACTAGCAGGTGACTTGTAAGCATCTGTAAAGGCCTTGTGGACGTAGTCCTTCTTGGCAAAGTCGTCGCGGTATCCGACCAGGTCTGAGGGCGTAACCATCTTGACAAAAGGGAACCCTGATTGCATAGCGATGTGAGAAGCCAAAGCAGTCTTGCCTGATCCTTGAGGACCGTGAAAGAGAACTGAAGTGTTGAACTTGTTCGGGTCCTCCTTGACCATGCCAACAACACGCATCATCTGCTGGATTGTCAAGTTGATATGAGGCGCGTAGGGGTAAATACCCAAGCGAACAGCCTCCATCAGCTCAGCCTCTGAGACACCGTAGGCAGGTCGCACCTCAGTGAGAGCTACCATAAAATCTTCCCGCTTCACGTTCATGCTGGCGACATCCTGCTTCACTGCTGCAAGCTGACCAACTTCAGTGTGTCGCGAGAACGCACAAGATGCAGCCGCCTTGACCAGACCACTGATCTCAGCACCAGAGAAGTTCTTGGTCAAGCTAGCCAATTCCTCCAAATCAATGCTGGAGTCCAACAGTCCGTTAGCACTCATCTTAGCAGTATGAATCTTGAGAATATCGAGTCGGCCCGCCTCATCAGGAAGTGAAATCTCCAGATGCACCTCAAGACGTCCAGGTCGCAGCAAAGCATCATCGATCATATCCTTTCGGTTGGTCATTCCGATCAGAAGAATGTTGTTGAGCTGGTCAACACCGTCCAGCTTGGCAAGGAGCTGGTTCACCACGCTGTCACCAACACCGGTACCGCCACCAGATCCGGAGCCTCGCTGCTTGCAAACAGCATCAAGCTCGTCGAAAATGATGATGTGCAGGCTACTCTCGTCTCCCTTCTCCTTATACTCCTTCTCTGCATCGGCGAACAACTTTCGAATATTCTCTTCAGACTGACCAACATATTTGTTAAGCACCTCAGGTCCGTTGATGACCTTGGGTGGGTTGGCATTCAGCATCTTACCAATCTGTCGGGCAATTAAAGTCTTTCCAGTACCTGGAGGGCCATACAGCAGCAATCCCTTTACGTGAGTAATGCCCATCTTGGCAATTAAGCCAGGAGGGAAGATACGAGAAGCGAAAGCACGACGGAAAATGGTGGCGAACTCGTCGTCTAGACCACCAATACCCATATCCTCAAACTTGAAGTCGGGAGCGAGAATGGCGTTTGAGTTGGGTTTATGCATTGAAGGCTTGAGGTTGAAGTCACCCTTCGCATCACGATGGAAGATAACTTGACTCTGAGTCGTCAAGATACCCCTAGCCTGGGGTTCTCGCTGAGCCTTCTTGGACGAGTCGTCGGAAGTCATGGCCAGGTCCGTCAAGGACACTGTCTTGACGACGACAAGAAGAGGAATATTTCGGTGGTCCATAAGAATGCGCTGGCCAGGAGAAAGCACCTGGTTCTGGTATGTGTCGATAAACATCTTGGAGAGCTCGTCCTCATCGTAAGGAACGTCGGTCTTCTTGTTAGGAGAAGCGAAGCCGATTTCCAGGTCGACTGAGCCTAGGTATGCCTTGCCTCCGGACGCGAAAGGGTCGTAGATTTCTCCGGTAAACATGTCTCGCATAGTAATGCCAGCCCATGATCGCTGGGGGTCTGACAGACTGATGCAGCCCTGAGGGAATCCAGGGACTGGCTTTGCGGTGACAACGTATTCGCCAACGGGTTGGCCTCCTCGGAGGAGGATATAGAGATCGGATCCATCGCGGTTGGGAGGAAAGTCTTCGGGAGAAACGGCGCAGCTGGTAAGAAGTTAGTTGGGCTTCAATGATGAGAGAATGCGGATACATACAGGTTGCCGTAGATCAATCTTGACTGAAGGGACTTGTCTGTGACCTTCTCGACTCGAAGGCTGACTTGGCGTCCACCAGATCGCGAGGGTTTCTCGGCGTAGCCACTACCACCACCGCCTTGGTAGCTTTGGTAGTTCTGAGGAGGCTGCTGTTGCTGGCGAGGGTCGTTATATCGAGGGCCACCGTAGCCTTGCTGTTGCTGAGGTGGAGGAGGCTGTTGGCCTCGAGAGCCACCCATAAATCCGCTGAAAGGTGTCCTGGACATTGTGGTGGCGTGTGTATGAGGTTGCAAAGTCCAAGTTCGGTGGATGAGAGCTTGGGTTGGTTGCCTTATGTACTAGCTGGGTAAGTCCAAGTGTCGTGTCTTGTTAATGGATGGTAGATGGTTATGGACTGCAGCTGCGCCAGGTACCCAGCCTCTATGCTGACACTGTAGGTGTAGCAGTATTGAATCAGTCGGGTAGCTTTGAGCCAATTACAACGCCGTAAAACAGATCTAAAGTGGAAGTTGACCCACAATATGCCCAACTCGGAAGACTCTGAGGACAACTCGACAACAGTGTGCTTTTCAGGTGAAAGAGCTCTGATGCACTCATTAAGAAGATATTGATTTGTAAGGCTCATAATCAAGACACGAGGCACTTTCGAATCATAATCCCGCCTCAGCAAGTTTCTAGTCCATGTTCTTCCAAAACTTTGTACCATCTTACCTCATGATTAGATATGGAGAACTCGATGTGTTGCTGACGACTGGAGGGGCAATATGCATTCATTATCCAGGGGCTTAGTTAGCGGCTATGTCATCTTCGGCCCCGCATTCCGGCGACGGAGAGCTTCTGCACGGAGTCTCATTGTTTAACCCTTTTCTTCCATACCGACTTTCAAGATGCCACTGTAAGTAGAACATACCAACAATAATGGCGCATAACTCTAACAAATGATAGTCATCTGTTAGGCAAGAAGTCGTGGAACGTTTACAATGCCGACAACATCGCCCGCGTCCGTCGCGATGAAGCTGCTGCGAAAGCCGCTGAAGAAGGGGAGGAGCAGCGCATGCAGGAAATTGATGCGCAACGTCGACTAGCCATTCTACGGGGCGAAGAGCCTCCACCAATTGGGGAACCCGAGTCACCTAAACCAGATGAGATCCCCTCTCGCGATCGCGATGCCTCACACAGGGGTACGCGACGAAAGCGCAAGCGACCAGGCGAGGATGATACAGATTTCGAAATGCGGATAGCAAGGGAGAATGATAATACAGCTCTTGTGAAGGCTGAGCCTGAGCGTAAGAGTACAAGCTCTGCGCCTATCACGGACCATAATGGGCACATTGACTTGCTTGGCGACGAGAAATCAAGGGCACACGCAGAGAAGAACGAAGAGGCCGAGAAAGAAGCGAAGAAAAAGAAACAGAGCCATGAAGATCAGTATATGATGCGCTTCTCGAATGCTGCAGGAAGGGATGGCGTTCTACGACCATGGTATTCGCAATCTGATGCTGCGGCACCTGACGCTTCGTCGAAGGATGTATGGGGCAACCAGGATCCGAATCGTAAAGACCGCGATGCCAAACGCATAGTATCCAACGATCCTCTTGCTGTGATGAAGCAGGGAGCATCAAAGGTTCGTGAGCTCAAACAGGACAGGAAGCGCTTCCAAGAGGAAAGAGAACAGGAGTTAAAGAAGATGCGCCGCGATGAACGACATCGTGAGAAGAAACGGCGAAGACATGAAGGTAGGGACAGAAGTAGAGAGCGGGATAGAAGTAGGGACCGTGATCGTGATCAGGCAAGATCGTCGGATCGCCATGAGCGAAGACATCGATCCAGAGAGCGAAGGCATGATCATGATCGACATCACGATTCACGGAGCCGAAGATATGAGCGTCACGACAGAGAAGGATCTCGGCATGAGAAAAAGCGTCATGATGAGGATGAACCTCGAAGAGAGAGGAGTAGAAGAGATGAAGATAGTCGTGAAAAACAAGATGCGCGATCTCGAGAAAGAGCGGATGAAGAACGGCGACAGAGCCGTCATGAACTATGATAATAATTAACATGATACCCTTATGGCTATGTTTATACTATGCTTCATGAAGTCGCCTCATCATAATCTTCTAGGTGAATGGGACAGTTTATAATACCTATACAAAATCGCCGCGAACATGACGGAGCTTGCCAGCAGCCTACTGCTAAACCCAAGTGGAGGGAAATAGATAACGCTGTATATGACTTTCATGGTGCTACGTTTTGGGTGTTTCTGTTCTCAAATCATAGGGTATATCGCATTCAAACTATTAAACATCCTATCCAAATTATTAACCTTCCATCTTTGGTGCACAAAAAGGACACACAACAGGATCAGCTCTCCACCCACGGCAGTCTAATCTCAACAGGCTGCATATGAGTCTCAACCAACTCAACAACCTTCTTCGCCTCCGATGCCTTTAGAGCCTCCAAAACCCGCGCATAGGTCTCTTCACTCAGGCCCTCCTTACGATCGCAGTAGATATCCACTCCTTCCTTCGTGAAAATCGTTGGCGCAAACCACGTAACAGCCCACCTCTCCTTGACACCCTCTGCAGTAACAACTTCGCCCCAGCCCAGCAGCTCCCAGTGGGTGTGAACAAGAGACAACCATCCCTTACCACGCCAATCCCAGCCGATGGAAGAAGATTGAATGTCGACCCCTTCAACGGTTTTGAGAGTGCCGTCCTTGGATGTAGGCTCATACTCGACTAAATCGTCGATGCGGGGGCGGCCATCTGAGGTTCCTGGGAGCATCTTGTACGTGATGCGCACGTTACGGGCGTCGCGCCACATAGACAGTGTTGAGTGCGTGACAGACCATGTTGTCGTGATCCAGTCGAGAGTGGGAGGGTCCACGGGAGGAGAATTCTTGGTAGAAGGGCAATATTTGGTCGGAGGGTTGAGCTTGATTGGTTTTTGTTCAGCCATGATTAATGATTGTGATGATGATGTCGATGATTAAGGTAGGCGTCAATGCTTTGAGGCCGTAGATCTTAAGCCCACAAAAATGAAGCCTAGGTATTAAAGGTAATGTGAAATGGTGCAGATCAAGAAAATGGAAATAATTGCTAAAGAAAGAAAAGAGGAAGAAGAAGAAAAAAGCAAGGAAAGCTCACATGAAAATTCAAAGCTGGTCATCAAAGGGCCTGTTTGGTACTACCTAATTTTATCCTGCCCGAGGAATGAAACGCGCCAGGCTTCAGAAGCCGCAGATCCATCACACAAACACTAGGGAAAGATTCTTGTCATTCGCTGGTTTTCGTCTAATGCTCCGAGAGCTCCTTGCACTGCATAAATTATCCCGGCTCTTTTATGTTTGACTACCCTTGATAATCAGTCTGATGTCACTGATATCTCGCCCAAATCTCGACTGTCAATGAGCAGAGTTAAGGCATGATGGATTCATTATTTTGAAGCAGACGAAGCACTTTCTAAAACAATAGACCATTCAATATTTTGTCAGAGATAAAAGAGTTCTCTTATGCCAAGACAGTATTGAGCGTATTGGACATAAAATTCACGTCGTGTTTTTATTTATTTTAATAATCCTTGTTGCTCGCAAGTGCCGGCATCATCCGGTTTAGGTCGATGCTAAATGTCAAGCCACAATCGATGCCCGACAGCCACAACCCCACTACTGCCTCGACCCCAGATTCAATTTACGCCAAACGCGCCTCATTCTTTTCATC
Source organism: Fusarium nelsonii (assembly GCA_014898925.1). Lineage (NCBI taxonomy): Eukaryota > Fungi > Ascomycota > Sordariomycetes > Hypocreales > Nectriaceae > Fusarium > Fusarium nelsonii. Next base: position 74,791 of record JAAVUC010000140.1, on the reverse strand, counting down.
CCATCTCAGTCTCACTGACTCCATCTCATCCATCTCGAATATCGCATTCACTTGGATCATCACAGCGTCCATCTCGTTATTCTCACTGCCTTCATCGATTGCTCCAGATTACAGCTAGTCCCAGCAGTCTAAGATGGACCCCTCAGATAACGACGTCGAAGCTGTCGACGAAGCCCTGATGGCTCAGATGGGTTTCTCATCTTTTGGCGCTGCTTCACCACCCTCAAAGCGTCGTCGCTACAACCCAAACGCAGACGCATTGCTGCCCTCGAAGTCTTCTGCAACTGGCGCAAACTCTACAGCTTTAGGCACTGGTTCCAATACTGACGAGATCGCTCTTGATGATGATGATGATGATGATGACGACAACCAGAAGGAGGATAAATCTGGACGGCACGCGCCAGCTCAAGAGCGCCCGGCTAGTCTCCCCCAACGGCCTGCACCGGCGTCTGCACCACGTCAGGGTCAACATTCGGTGCCACATGAGCGCAAGGACACTTGGTACATTGGATACTACGATCATCTATCTAATGCAAACCCCTGGGAGAAGATTGAGAAGGCTCGAGGTTTGAAGTCGCGAGGAACATGGTTATCACGGGAGAATGGCAATGCTGCGGCGACAGCTGATGCACCGGCTTGAAGTATCGATATGTTGCATGGTGCAGTCCATAGCCAGGGATAATGGAGACGAAGCGACCGTTTGGATCGACACGACGACATCTCGGTCAAGACACCGGCCATAGTGCTTTATAGCACGACAGCATTGCTCTTCACATTTTATCAATGGGATAGACTTTGCTATACAATAAGATATCACGTGCAGTATCACGTGGCATCGAAACAAACAGGGATGTTCCGACCTCATCAAGCACCACGGTGATGGGACTGCCACTCACTACGCCAACATGCCTCAAATCACATGCACTTCCTCACTCAGACTGGCTCAGAGATGGTCCGGAGGGGTGTGGGGAGCAATTCAATCACATCTACGGGGGGGTTATCACATCAGTTAGTCCCGGGAACACGCCGTCAGTCAAAGAGGGGAAATGAGATGTTGCTTGCTATGAGAACTGGTAGACTCCATACTCCGGTCGAAATACCCACAAAGAAAGCCTTCTTACGGACCCTTGCCTTGCCCAAGACGGCTCCATCAACTCTCCAGCTCCCAGTGTTATCCAATGGAGCAGTTTTTCATATCGCTACCTCCCCTGATTAGGACAAGCGTCCTAGATACACTGCTTTGCGAACCCGCTACTATTCTCCATCCCATCGTCTTCTGCCAGTGATTTCCAGGGTATATCACTCAACGCACACCCCTCAGCAAACCCGACAAGTCGGACCATCTTGCAGTCCTCGGCTGCTCCCGCGTCACCCATACCCCAGAGATGCTTTCAGCCCCGTTGCCCTTGCAGCAATCGGTGCCGACACATCATGTTTTGCTGGCAGCATGCTGACGCTATTCCCTGGCACCCCCACAGACACTTGGGAGGAGGTGTACTTTTAACAACCGCCCCTAGATCGTTCAGTTCATCCAATCATAAGCCATAAGTCGTGAAACAGCCGCCCATCTTCGCTCTCTTCGTGCGTTTCCCCCACACTGGCTCCAGCAGCCACGAGGTTGGCGTTCCTGGCTAAAAGTCGCTCGCACGCCTGCCCTACTGCTTTCGTTAAAAGCAGCAAGACGCCTCGCGCCAAGCGGCTCAATTTGCCGCGCCTAGTGCCCCTGATTTCAACGTCACCTCACATTGCCCCTGCATGAACTATCGTTCATGCACGCCAAACGTGAGGGTGTCGTGATGAGCGTAAATACTCGCATTATTAAGTACAAAAGAATACCCTTATTGAAATACCGGAAATCTGATCGCCATACGTTTCGGTATTTTCTGCGGAAACATATGTTTTATGTGCGACATTTTGGTGAGTTGATCGTAAATGAAAAGTTGCTCGCTAGATGAAAATTTTGTCGTAGAAGTCAAGATACCGCTCCAAAGTGAAATCTAGAGAAGAATCTAGTTCTCAGGAGATGGATATCTGGCGCGAGCCTTGCTGTACTCCTTGCCGTGCTTGCGAGAAGCCTTGGTCTTAAGCGAGCTGTGACGATTGGTTAGCTATCGAGTCACAAATTCACGAGCCATGCCATTGAAACTTGCTACAATGAGCGAACTGCGCTCAAACTTGCAAAAATGCATGGCGATGCATCGCTCGAATTGCGACTTACCCAACTTTCTTTTGCGTCCACTCAAGGTCGCTGCGGACCTCATGAGCATCGCGCATACCCTCTTGGAAGCGCTCGCGAGTCTTCGCAAGACGAGCTTGCGCCTTCTTCTGTAGCTCCATGAGCTCTCGGTGCTTGGCATTTAGCTTTCCGGATCTGTCGAGGGGTCAGCATGCTGCTAGCAGAATCTCGATGGCCGTTTGCGGCAAGCGAACGTATTCTTCCTGCAATGCCTGATAGGCAAACAAGGATTTGCCGCGGCGATCGTAGAAAAGTGGTGGGATAGATCCACTTACGTCTGAGCCTGCATGGCCATGCTGCGGTCAAGAGGAATTGGGTCGAAAGAGTTGGCAAAGCGATCCTGCATGTATTCCTGGAAGTCCACGCCGCTAGCAGAGCGAGTGCTCTCATAGTCGCCGTATCCGCCAGAGTATCCAGTGTAGCCGGACGAGGTGGCCGAGTATCCACCATTGCTGTAAGAGGGGATACCTGAGGCGGAGCTAACCGAGTCATCACATTCCGGAGGCGAGACGGAATATTGGCTGTAGGTGGGGTATTGGGAGCCCTTAGAGGGAACGGGAAGTGGCATGGAGTAGCCCACAGAAGTGTAATGAGAAGACATAATGATGATTGAAGAGAAAAGAAGATGTGTTATGTCAATTGACTATTTTGAGAAGTGATTCGGGTGGTGGTTCAACACTGAGTTGACTGTAGACAAGTAATGCACAGTTGAGGTGAAAGAGTTGTATCAAAGTAACAAGCCAAAGAGACTTTGTATGAGAACCAGGCAAGTTGGGACTTCAAGTTGGAAGTTGATTGAAGAGTGATGAGAAAGGAAGAAGAAGAATAAACCTTCAACTCGATCAACTCTGGCCTTTTTATACTTTTTCAGAGGCCCTCCCAGCCAGACCGGAAGAACTTGAGGATAACTCATCCTGACACCATTCGTCGATAGACAATGAGCACCCCGCTCATGAGGGCGTGCAATGGGATGTGACAGGATAATGGCATGGTCGAGAGGTGATCAAGGGGCTAGACGAGACGATCACGACGAGATGCAGAAGTGTGGACCATCACGGACAGCGACGACAAGGTCATGAAGGTAACAAACCTCCAAAGCTAGGACTACTAGGAGGGTGACTAGGCAGGCTAGGAGCGGCAAAGGAGTGTTGGAATGGTTATGAAATGGTACATAGACTTATCCGAGATGAACGGTCGTTTGCCAACCGGGCCAACGAAAGAGAAGAGTAAGGAAACATGGTCAAGATACGGCTTTACGGGGAGGGTGAAGTTAGAGAAAGGACAGCGGTTGAATATGACAAAGTAAAGGGAAAGAAAAGGAAAGCGTGTGGCTTCAACATGCTTCAGGGTCTCTGCTCGAGCAATGCAGTGACGTTGAAATTATAAACGCCTTTAAGTTACGCCGTTGGCTGGGTGTAACAAGACCAGCCCAGGATGAGCAAGGGCATGTGCATATGCCGAGAGCAAAGACCGCAATCATAGATGTAAGATGTAACAATTAAGAAACTGGAAAAATGGAGACCGCCTTGAGGTCAAACTGACATGTACCGGTCAAGTGTAGGAGTGAGACTAGGATATGTGCTTGAAACGGTAATAGCTCTGTGTTAAAGGCACCAGACAGGGACATGACGATGGGATGTGTGGACAATTGATGAAAAGAGAAAATACGTCTGTGTGCAAGAGCGGAGACCGAGAAAAGACCCGACGTGGAAGGGACCGACCCAGACCGTAAAGTATACCAGTGGAAGGGCAAAAGAAAGTAAGATATTGCTAAGATGCCATGCATATCCGGGTCCATCAACGGACACAGGTGGCTGCGCTAGCCCTTGGGCCCAAGTGTTGAGAAGGGATAAGAGCCATGTGTAGAACTTGTCGGGGGGCAAAAATCGATCGGTGCGTTTTCCCACCGATATTTGCTTAACTGGCTTGTCTAGACCTGTGATATTGGCCGTCTGAGCGTAGAGGTACAATAAGTCGGTAGTTGGGTAGCGGAGGAGGCAAGTAGAGGCCGGGTTGGGGTTGGGATTGGTATCGTGGTCGAGTGACGTGAGGGACGTGTCCGGCATAAACTAGGCTGGGCCGCTGCTTTTTGGCGATGGACAGTACTGTACCGTAGTGTACTGAAAGCAGGCAGATGGATCGTGGTGAGAAAGGACCAAACGGACAACGCAACGAACGATGGGACTGACGCTGACTGGCTGAATGGTAGGCTAGATGGACCTAAGTAAGTAGAGTAGACACTAATACCCACACCCTCACAAAGACATATCTGTACCATATAGAATACATCTGAACCGGCCGGCTTCCGATACCTATTGGAGTAGCGGGTAACATTGGTGGTGGGTGATGAAAGAAAAAAGGCATTGGTTGCCTCACCGTGTAAATGGGTATCCGTGAGAGCTCACCAACCGCCTAGAAAAGCTCTTGGCATTCCACCGCCAGATCAGACTTCAGCTTTCCGAGCGATAATTGAGTGCGTAGAGAGATTGCGGATACAGAGAACTGCAGACTTCCTGATTGTTCCGCTGTGTAATTTTGGTATGCATTAGAATGCGTCTCGCTCCCTGTCATAGGGGAGCAGGCAGCACCGTGGATGGAGACAGGAGACAGAGCGGAGAGTTGCAAACAAGCGCGCTGACGCTAAGCAAAGCCAAAAAGGCAAGTTGATGGAAAAGCAGCCTTGGATTTCATGTTGAAGCTTTAGACCAAGCGCAAAATTGTTTGCACACCCCCATCCAATTGCATTTTCTTCATCCTTCGGCGTTTCAACCAGAAAAGCTCAGACATGTCGAGAAGAGGAGAAGAGGCGATGCCCTGCGATGGACAAGATAGACACCATGCAATGGACTAGGCGAGGATTGGTCCACGAGAAACAGTCGACAGGGTGTGTATTGAGAAGCGAACGCAAGGCGGCGGGTCGGGTAGAGCTGCAGCAAGTCGGGCAATTTTTGGCATTGTTCCTCTCTGCAATTGTACAGGAGAGTACAGTAAAGGAGTTGATGCGTTGTCAAGATAATTACCAGACATTGCTGTGACGGTGGGATGGATTGGATTGATTGACAGACATTAGACAAGGGCCGGTACTGAATTCCAGGGACCCGATCGAGGGGTCAAGAAAATGGATGTCAATTGATGGGGGGGTCCGGGGTCTGTCTTGCACCTGCCCTGCTTGAGGTCTTTCCTGGAGATGGTGTGTCATTTTGAAGGAGCATTCTGTTTGGCAGGAGCAATCCAACACGTAGTGGAAGCCTCCGGAGAACCTTTAGCTAAGGCGGAATCGAAGATGAAGGAGAGCCCGGGTAGTGAGTGGATGGATGGTGGGGGAAGGTACATGTGCGTAGAGTACCTACTAACCCTGCCGTATGATACCAGGAATTTGTGATGACAGCCCAGGCCAAGTATTTTCTTGAGTAGGTACAGTACCTAGACCTCCCATCCATCCATCCATCTGTCACCATACTTGGCTTAATTTGCTTTTTCCTTCTGGCCAGGTACTTCAATGTGTTCCACGTGCCATGTGAAATTTTCAATTACGCAGAGCCTCACTCATCTTTCATCCATTGTTCGAGATGACTTCGCTCGACAATTATTGCCATCGTCGGACCTTGTACCATTGCGAACCCGTTGCTTAAACACAACTCCAAGGATCCACTATCACGATTACAACACGACCTTTTTACATGCTTCATCTCCGAGTTCTGTCGGTTCTATCCTCTTCACCCTTGTTTCGTTCAACCTCGTACTAAGCATCTTTCCGTTGACCCCGAATCGCCGGAAAGAATGGTCGAGTCCTTCCAAAATTTAATTGGACAATGCTTGGGAAAATCTCATGATTGCACCCATTGCGAGTTGCAATGGTTCTTTTATCTTTCTCTGTTCTTACTCGCCCCTCCCCCGCTTCCTCACTAACAACCACTTACACAAGGCACAAAACGAGATCCACCATCCACCACCTTGATTGAGCTGGTGAGCATTGGCACTGTTGATTTAGGGCCTCTGTGACAGGGTATATGCCTGGAGATTCACCCATGCTGAGCCTTTTTTGAGCTTGGACTGATTAATAGCGAGGAGTTTATACAAGTTTCTAGATGGCTGGACAGACTCCATGACGGACCTTTCAGACATTTACAGCGATAAGGTTCATCGAAGATAGCTCCGAAAGTAAGCATCACAAGCCCTAAAACTACGAGATATCCAATTGTGATTCCTAGTTTCTGCCTAGCAATGAAGCTTCAGCGCTTGCAATGGTACCTACATAACCAGCCCTATTGACGTCTTTAGATGTCTCATGATAGCCTACAACATGAGACATGGGAGCAGCCACCGTCGCACTTACTATCTCACTTGTTCCAGCAATGTTATCATTGAACAGATATCAAGAAGCTGTCTGCCTTCTGTAATGGACCTGGGCCCCTGCAACCAGATCGATATCCTTTGGGCGAGGTTTGAACTCCCCAATATGCCCGTCCGACTGACTGACACCTACGAATGGAGACGACGCCCCGTTTCTGTGCAGCTTCAAAGCTGCAACACAGTGGTGGCAGTTCCGGAGTCTGCAGCAACAGCGCCCCGTCCCTTTGTCCATGCCCATGGTACTTGAAGCCACCGTGACACGTCCTCCAACGGTTCCTGTGGCTACCCGGCCTTGACAGTATGAAGCCATCACTGAGTTCTCAGTAGCTGTCGCGGCTCATGCACATCTGATGTGGGCAGCTGCTTTAATCGCGAAGCACAGTGACTCGCTCTCCTGTCTCACCACAACTGCGTCCCCGGACTTGGAATGCCTTTGCACTACAGCCGATAATTATCGGTATCAACGAGCATCATCCCAGTTCCAACACCTCGCGATCTCATTAGCTGTGCTTCGCTTCTGGTGATCGTATCTTGATACGCTTTAATGGCAAGTCGTATCATCAACCTGAGCGCCCACCACCCAGGTGGCCTGACTTGCGAGCCCTGCGTTGAAAGATGTACGTCAGATCGAGCTCAAGCTGCTGTGCTTTGATGACTTGCTTTCCAGGAACCCACTGGAGTCGTCTGATCTGCCCGCCTCAAATTGATCGATTTGAGGTAATGGCCACGAGATGAACATGTAGATGATGACTGGAGCCGAATACTGATGCGAGATTCGTTGAGATTGGGAAGAATCAAAACACGAAGGACTTATTCCTCCACAAGAAGCGGAGTGCTTTTGTCCTGCAGTGCATCGCATTGCATTGGCATTGCATGGCAGGGCGGGTGTCGTTTTCTAACAGCGCATCCGCATATCCACTCAAGGAAGCCATTGGCAGTTGATCATGACATTGTGTTTGTCTTTTGTCTCAAACTATTCGACAGAAGATAAACAAGTTACAAAATGAGAATCTCTACTGCAACATAGCTGTCCAAGCGTACATATCCCAAGATATTATAAATCTACCTAGCACGTATGTACGTAGTTTGATTTACACGCCTCCCCTGCTTGGATACCCTCCATCACGCACGGACAACTCAGCGCCGTTGTGTGCGGCAAGGCGTGGCCCAGGCACACGGAGGGGGAGATACGACTCTGTACAGGGGGGTTTGATGATGGGGCACCATCTTATAGGATGGCAGTTTTAAAGAGAGATGCAAAGTAGATGGATTTTTTCTTTCATTGCGAAGATGGTGTGAACGGTATGAGACGGACATGAGGCTTTGCCGAGGGAGCAATTGATATCCAATCTTCTCTCAACTACAAGCATTTACACTCAGTCACCCAGCTATTTACCCAATGCAGAAGGAGTCTGGCTAGGAAATATCTCAAAATCATCTTACTTCTTGTCTGATAATTCGTGACGTAGGCAGCCATCTTCTAAGCAGAACTTGCCCCTAGCATTGAACGACTCACTCCCACCACTCTCCTCCCCCGCCGTCATGATCGCTGTCGTGTAAGTCCGCCTTCAACGACCGGACATAACCGAGAGACAAAATCCCACGCCCAAGGTAATTCTTCCGACATGTCAGAAAAGAAACTTTTAAACATTCCTGTACGACTCCCAATCCCGGATGATTCGCATCCGAAACTGCTCTTCCCATCCCGTTTAACCCGTTGAGCCTTCGAGGTAGTGAAACATACTTTGGCCCAAATGATAACCATCACCGGAATTCCCAGCTTGGATACATCGTGGCACAGAGTTTATCAGCCAGACCGTTGAGCAAGGATGTGAGCAATACGAAATGCCGTACGGCCTTCGTACAACAGACGTCAAATGTGGCGCAACAGAGCCGTTCGTCACAGGATGTCAAGATATTCACTTTACAAAAAGAAGAGATGCGTTTCGTCTCATTATCTAACCAAGATACCTATGTAGTGCCTTTCTGTCTACTTGTACCCAAGATATCACACCAGACCATGCCCATGCCTTTCCCGCTCCAATTTCTATTCCAAAAGCGTTCCCACCGTTACCCAAAGGCATAGATAAATATGTTCTCCCGATGTAACACCACATGCAAGCCTGGAACCAAGGTTCACGGCCATGTACCCAAAGCGGATAACCATGATGAATATTTTTATGTATAGTGGGATCTGCTTCCCGTTTCTCATCCGCGCATCGTTCCCATCTCGCAAGCTTAGCTCAAAAAGTACAAAGAAAAACAAAGTCTCGAAAGACATGTGAACTCAATCTCCGGTGGGCCTATTCTTGAATGACTAATATTTTCACAAAGAAGAAGGAGTAAGAAACAAAAAGGATGGAGAAACGAGAGAAGTGAGTAGGGTATATACATATGCCCCTGATGCATGCACAATGTATGGCTAATGCATTCCATGTATGTGCTTGCTCAATGTCTCATATGCGTCGTCATCTGGTAAAAAGAGGAGCTGATTATCTCTGCTCATAAGATACCGTTTCGCCCTCTGCTAGGCAAGACTGTACGGTCTATGAGAAAACCTTGAGGAAGCCCCAGATACCGAGACCACTGAGGACAGGAATTGTCAGGTTGTCATCCCAGCCAAAGATGTCCACGACTTCACTGGCGGAAGCCACGAAGCCAGACCAGAGGCTCATGGCGCCCAGAGCGACCGCGCCAGAGATGGTGGTTTGCTCCTGCGAAACACCAACAGCTTCGCAAATGGACTTGGGCAGCGAGAGAAGACCCTTGAACATAAAGTTCTCATCGCCAGGGAAGGGGCCGATGGTGGGCACGAGCCAGCCGTAAAAGAAGTACGATGTGCCAACGCCGACGAGGAACGCGGCGGTAGAGCCAGCAAGAGACTTGCCCTTGCGGAGACGAGGAGTGTATCGGCCCCAAAGTCGGCCGAAGGTGCTAGCAGCGGTGTCGCACCAACTGAGTAGGAGAACGCTCATAATACCAATGTCCTTGGGGAATCCGTAGAGGACGATCCAAGCACCCAGAAGGTAGAAGATGACGCCGTTCCAGCCGGAGTACTCGCTCTCGCGCATCAAGGCACCTAGGGCCTTGACGTAGAAGCGATTGACAGAAGCGTACCGGTGTCGGAGCCAGTCGACTGTCGTAATAGGAATGAGTGCTGACATGAGCCAAGGTGTCACTGAAGTTGTCTGAGTGCCGGTCACGTAAAGCCAGATGACAAAGAAGCCGATCGAGACGTGCAGCACCTTGCGGGGTACCTCATGCTTGTGCACAAATGTTCTCCAGTGTCGATGAATGGGAATCAAACCGAGCGGACTGGGACTGCGGCTGAAGTCGCGCCACGACCATCCTGTTGGCGTTGTAGGTTGAGGAGGCGCAAGGTGGCCGTTTGATGTGGATGCCTTTCCGTTTCCGTTGAGCACGCCGTTTGATATGGCCTGTTCTTCTGGAATAGCGTCCTTGGATATCTTGCCCGTCTTTGCAGCAGCGCTTGTCCGTCTTGTCAAGCGCGTAACGGCGTTTGTGTCGATTGGCGAGCGGCTGCGGGTTCGGGCCCGTCGAAACTCGGGGGGTTCGGGTAGATCCTCATCTAGCTCTTCAAGCGGTTGCGGCGTGGGTGTCCGTCTCCGAGCTGCGGAACGTGTGACCGGGCCCATGTAGTCGGAGGCATCGCGCTCGGAGGGGGTGGGACTCGGCGAGATGACGCGGGGCGTCTCTGGGATTTTGGATCGGGAGGACATGGTAAGGGAGAAGGGCGGGAGCGCTGAGCAGCGAACGGCACCGACAATTATGCGCTGGAGACTTAGGAAGCCAGGAGGCCAGAAGGTATTGGGTATTGTAGAGTGGAGATGTTTATCACGGCGCGATGAGCGCACCGTCGTGACGGGTTCTGATGAAGAGGAAATGGTGAAGGTGTTTGGGGTGTCGTAGTGGGAAGATCCGTGAGCGAGATGAGTAGGTTGTCGCTTTCCAGGGTCTAGAATGTGATCGCCCGTGTCGTCGTGGCTATGTCGACGATGGTTGTGGCGTAGGTTCTGGCCGTTATGCTCAGTACCAAGATTCGGTGGTTGTTGTTGTTGTTGCTGCGGCGGATGATGTTGATGATGTAGTTGCTGTTGGTAGCCGTAACCCTGACTCGGGCTCAGACTCTGACTTGAATTCCGCTTCCGCTTCGGAGGACTCGGGCTACGTTTTGGCCGAGGTTTCGATTTGGAAGATTGAACATTTATTGAATCCAGATTGATTAACAAGGGTGCAACGGAGGTTGTATCCCCCGCCGCATGATGGGTTCGGAGATATAAGACGTCGATGACCGGGGCACGCACACATGTACAGTACCGTCAAAAAGTACAGTACTACTAGTTGGACGTGCGTGCGTGTGAGTGACAGTGACAGTGACGGCTGAGTCCAGGTGACGGGGGCACTGAGACAAGCAGTAAATGAGAGTCAAAAGAGGGCAGACAAGTCGCGTGACACAGGAAATGAAAAAGAGGACACTGGGGCTAACGCAGAAGGGCGAGTCGTCCTCAATGGCATTCGACTTGTATCTTGATCAAGTTTGGCGTTGGCTGCGGACATGGAACGGTTGGAGATTTTTCGTTGATTCTGGCTGGGTCTGGGGGACGGGATACGTATCTGTGGCGTTCAATCCCGTATACAGGGCAGGCTGTCTCAGCGGGGACTGACACTGACACCGCCTTTTACAAGGTCTACATCTACTGATCTAAGCATGTGATGGTCTCTACAAGAGGGGCCTCTTTGAAGAAACACCTCGGGTTTGAAGATTTTCTCGTGTAACGGTTTGGTAAGATATTGGTTGGGACACATCAACGGCTTGTGAAAAGCAATATGAAATTAAAAACAAGATTAGTTGTCCCTCCTTGTATTTGAGCTGTGTCCCGGCTCTTCCGCCATCTGGTCTAACTGAGTTTTGTCCAATCCCAACCAGAATGTCACGTCACCTGTGAAACTACAGCCCAGTTTAAATCATTCATTTCAGGGACCGTCGAATCCCACGTCATCCAAGCTGTTATGCTTGCTTTGAGCACGTGCTATGACAGGGAGATGATAGTCAAGCCACATTCACCTTACGCCACAACTTGCGAGCTAGCTCGAGTCTCACGTGGTGATAAGATAAAAAATTCAAGAAATGTTTCGCGCAAAAGATGTCAAAGACGGCCCCTCGATGCGCTTTGGATTTGTGATATACAGTCCAACTAATAATTCTCTATAATAATTGTGCCTTGATCTTGTCAACCCTTGGCTGATCATGGCTACTGAAAAGCCCAAGAGGAAAAGTCCCAGGACTTGGGACACTCTTAATCCTCCTCTTGCGGAATGGATTCGCGATGCTGTCGCAACTATGGGCTTCAACCAGATGACGCCCGTCCAAGCTGCAACACTCCCGCATTTTCTTGGAAACAAAGATGTTGTAGTTGAGGTATGACTGCAGAATTCTGTTTATGATGCGATTGACATTCTGACCCTTTTCAGGCTGTCACTGGTAGTGGAAAAACCCTTGCCTTCCTCATTCCTCTCGTCCAAAAACTTCTCCGACTTAGCGAACCTACGAAAAAGCATCATGTTGCCGCCATAATTGTCTCTCCTACACGCGAACTGGCCGCTCAGATTCACACTGTTCTTGTCAATCTGTTGCAATTCCACGAGGCCTCTGCCGAAGTCCTTCCCCACCTCAAAGGTGACGAAAAGCGACCTTCTACTACCGTACCAGCCATCGTGCCCCAATTGTTGGTGGGAGGTACGACGACCACCGCACAAGATCTCAGCTTCTTTCTTCGACACAGTCCCAATGTTCTCATTTCCTCGCCCGGTCGCCTCGTCGAGCTATTGTCTTCGCCCCACGTCCACTGCCCTCAATCGTCCTTTGAAGTTCTAGTCCTCGATGAAGCCGATCGTCTTCTTGATCTTGGCTTCAAGCCTGATCTGCAAAAGATCCTGTCGCATTTGCCAAAGCAGCGAAGAACTGGTCTTTTCAGTGCCAGTGTAAGCGAGGCTGTTGGAGAGATCATTCGAGTTGGCCTGCGAAATCCTGTCAAGATCGAGGTTAAGGTTAAGATGAAGGGTGGTGGAATTCTCGAGGATAGGAAGACACCAGCCAGTCTTCAGATGACCTATATGGTCAAGCCCGCCAGCCAAAAACTTCCTGCTCTTGCGGAGCTTTTGCGACAGCTACCTATACGACCTCAACGGAGTATCGTATTCCTTTCTACTTGCGCCGCTGTCGATTATTTCCAACATGCTCTGCCTCTGATCCTGCCCGATGGGTTTGCCCTGGTACCCCTGCACGGAAAGCATCCTGCCAAAGTACGAGAGAAAAACTTCAACAAATTTCTTAACTCTGTTTCTCCTACAATATTACTTACAACCGATTTGGCCGCTCGTGGACTAGATATTCCTCAGGTCGACCTGGTTGTCCAAATCGATGCCCCTTCAGATCCCAAGGTGTTTATTCATCGCAGTGGACGAGCTGGTCGTGCAGGTCGAAAAGGATTGGCGGTGGTGATGTTACACCCTGGGCGAGAAGAAGATTATGTGCAGTTCTTGGAGATTCGCAAAACACCAATCATGAAGTTGGAAAAGCCCGCTGTTGTCACATCAGAAGATGATGCTGTTGAAGCTACGAAAAAGATAAGAGATCTTGTGCAGACAGACAGGGGTCTGTTCGACAAGGCTCAAAAGGGATTCGTGAGCTGGGCTCGAAGTTATGGCGCTCACCAGGCTACATCTATCTTCCGCGCGGCTGATCTCGACTGGGCTGACCTCGGTAACGCTTGGGGACTTCTACGTATGCCTCGAATGCCCGAACTTAAGGGCTGGACAGGTGATAAGATGTGCGGGCTTGAGATCGACTGGGACAACTATGCTTACAAGGAGAAGACTCGTGAACAAGCACGAAAGGCTGCTCTCGAGGAGGAAAAGTCCGGCGCAAAGAAGCAAGACAAGAGCGAGGAGATCAAGCGTAAGCGCAAGAACAACGAGGCTTGGAGCGCTAAGCACGAGAAGGAAGATGAGCGAGTGGAGCGAAGGGAGAAGCGACGTAAGCGTCGTGAGGCTGAGGCTACATCCAAGATGACGGATGATGAGAAGGTCAAGCAAATGGAGCTGAACGACCTGATCGCTGAGGTCCGGAGACAAAATCGTGAAAAGGCTGCGGCTGAGGCTGCGGCAGCCAAGAAAGATAAGGACGATGAGTTTACAGGGTTCGATGATTAGACAGCAATATACCCCGTGTTCTGCTACAATTATTTCATTTTGTTATCTGGATACAACCTATATTTGGAAACTCTGCGGCTTTGACCGGTGGAACTTCCTTGGATATTGCTTGGGTGGATGCTAGAGATGAAGATTATGGAATGGTGATTTAAACCACTTTAGCTGATAGCTATACGCGTATAGCCTGGATACTGGATACGAAAATCCAAGCTGAAACCGATAAACGCGTATCCAATATCTCAGTCGTCTGTAAGTGATTGTAAGCTGTCTGCAAATTAATTTAGTAGCAGGACTAAGACTGTTTGTTTAGATATCTGTGTAGGTTATACCGTCGCATCCCCTTTCTATTAGGTGCTGATCGCTATGTTCGCATAAACCCCGAGATCTAACTATATGTCAACTAGACCAACATGCCTCCAAGCATTTAGACATTGGCATTGAATCGTTGGGATTCGTTGGAATGTGGTAATTGCTTGATTCAACACTCCGAGGACACTTCGCTATTAGACAATGAATCAGATGCTTGTTTTGCACTGCCACGGACAAATACCCATGACTAAAATACTAAAGTAACAGGACCTGTTCTACTAAGGATGGCTACTCCAGCAACGTCCTCTTCAATCGAGAAAATCGAGTAACTCAACCTAGACAAACACTGATTGATATTCGACGATCAGCGTGTCTATACAACAAGGGAAACCACCAACCAATCACAATCCGCAATTAAAAGTCAAACCATTATGGAGATCTAGCCAAGACCACGATAGCTGATCTGATCTGATCTAAACAGCCAATTCTGTCCCAAACCACACCTCATTCTCAAACTGTCTCGCCACCCTTTTTTTACTTTCCGATGGATCCGCGTACCCAGTCTACTCCCGCCGCTGAGGCTAAAACTACCGTGGCTAAACTCCGAAGACGCCATCGCAAATCTCGCAATGGCTGCTTGGAGTGTAAAAGACGACATATAAAATGCGATGAAAAACGTCCTGCGTGCGGAAACTGCATCGTTAGTGAGCGGACATGTTCGTTCCCACCTACTACGGCATCCGGGACTGCTTCATCTTTATTACCGACGCAGCCTGAATCGGCTGTTTCTTCTTCACTCCATGCGTCTTTGACGAGTACGAGTAATAGCGGTAGCCGGCTGCAGAGTCCTGTGGATAGTGTTTCGAGTACTGGAGCTTTGCCACGTCCATCCTCAATACCACCCCCGTCATATCTTGGATATGAGAATAACACCAACAAACGAACCAATTCTACCACTTTGCCTTCTTTTACAGAATCTTTTACTCCAAACTTTGCTGAGTCGCCTTTATCATCTTCACAAGCAGACTCACAAGCTCCTGCTCTTCCGCCTACTGTCTTCACCAACAAACATCTTATACTGTTACATCACTTCCGCAAGTCAGCGCTTATGGACGCTGAGAACCTGGATACCATCCTTGATGTTGCTCTCGAATGGTCTTCACAAGCTCCTTATGCACTGGACCAGCTCCTCGCAATATCAGCAGACCATCTAGCCGTTCTTCATCCCGAAAGCGTAGCTTCATATCGTCGAACTGCCACAGAACTTCAAACCCGTGCCCTCTCATATTTCAACAGGGAGGCTCAAGACGTAGCCAACCATGATGCATACTACATCCCCCGGTTCCTCTTCTCCTCTCTTCTCAGCTTGCATATGCTGTACGACACACTCAGTCAACACCGCTCTTCCTTTCATGCCTTCATAGAGAGGTTCTGTAATTCAGTTCATCTGCATCGAGGCGTCCGCTCTACAACTTCAGATCGCTACAATGATCTTCTTGAAACGCCCTTAGCAAAATTCTTTCTTGAGGTCAGACAGGCGGCCGAGCTCGGTGAAAGGGGTGATGAGTGCGCTCCGTTGATAGACCTCATACAAGGCTCTGATCTAAGCCCAGCGTCAGTTGAGGCGTGTATTAACGCCGCCCACAAGTTGCAATGGGCGTTCAACGTCTACCGTAACCTACCGCAGAAGATAAACGTGCAAGCCGCATCGGCGTTTCCTGTCGTCTTGGGCGAAGACTTCATAGAAGCCGTTCGCAAACACCGGCCGGAGGCGTTACTGGTATTGGCATACTATGGTGTCCTCCTCCACCGATGTCGCCACGTCTGGCTAATTGGAGATTCTGGCGTGTTTCTGGTAAATCTTATTGCTGATCATCTTGGGAGTTACTGGCACGAAGCTTTGCGATGGCCGCTACAGGAATTAGGAAACAACCAAGGATAAAAAGACCCCCAAGGCCTGACATAGTTATTATATTTGTAAAACCGCGATCGTGTATCTAGGCCGGTGTGTAATCTGGGCTCGTATACTTGGTGTACATGAGCGCCACTCTCCGGTTGATAACTATGACAACGAACATAGATCCAAGAACAGCGCTAGTACAGCTGAAGTCTTTCGGGAGAAGCTTCGAAGACATAATCAATACAATTGAGTGTATAAAGAGACACTATTTCACGCGTTTCTTAGCGAAGAATCACCTGGGACAAGCTAAGATGATCTGTGAACAATACTACAATCAGTAAACACACTCTGCAGTAACTCTCTTTGGTTTGCTGTTCGATTATCCATAGTATAAGCTATAACGATATCTACATGAGTCGTTCCTCTTTTTTCTCTCTCAAACACAGTATTCTGGATCTGTATCCGTATATCATTTCTCTTTATTTATGCACAAAAGCGCGCGGGTGATAGCTTCTTCGAGCGCTAACGTTGTTGAACAGGTAACTCAGACAACCATCATCAGCGCGAAACTCAACCAGGGATCCTTAATCTTTCTCTTTTTCTTTTTTTTTATCTCTTCCCCCGGAGACTTCAAGGGGAGTCAGTTTAGACTAGGGTGCAGTGCCGCCGGGAATGGACGGACAGCCGACCACTCTTCTATTGAAGGAACATGGTATCATAACAGGAAAGAAATTCGCCGTGGACGAGATGCTTCGACATGCGTGGGTTGGAGGAATCAGTCAATGGGCTGCGACTCTGGGAAACCCTTCAAAGTCCATAAAACTCCCATCCGTCCCCTGCTGCACCTGTCGATCCCGCTTCATCAGCAACTTGGGGCGCAAACTCAGTCCGTAGTTCTTCGTTGAGTCATAGCTCCTCATCATCCAACTCTGAGGGTTTGAGAAGACCGCCGACCTTTTGTCGACGCTCCAGATCAGCGTTCTTGGCTTCCTGCTCTTGTTGCTCCTTCTCAACGATGAACAGCTCGGCATTGTCGCCAGCAAACTCCTTGAGAGAGACGAGGAAGTCACGAAGGTTGAGTCGGAACTTATCGTACTGCGTGTTAAGCGTGAACAAGCCCTCGACAAAGCTCTGAATCTGGTTCCTGGTTTATAGTTAGCATTATGACATCGTATAATGGAAAATTGAACGTACGCTTGCAGGTTACGGAAAGCATTTTGCAAGAGGTTAGCAACGAAGTTGGCAACAAACTCTCGGTTGTCGGTTCCGGCTTGTGCCTGATCAGGGCTATAGATAGGTCCCTGGATCTTAGGCTGAGTACCATCGGCGGGGTTGATGTAGTAAAAAAGCTTCATCAGCAACATGGATTGTGTCTTGAAACCGGCCTTGTGGTCGTTATCAGTCACGACAAAGAACACATCCTGGAGAATGGTGATGAAGAATCGCTGGAAGAAGGCATTGGCGGTCTGAACATCGGTCTTCTCGGCAATGTTGTTAATCAGCTCCAGAGCCATGTTAAGACCAGCTGCCTCGACGTCTCGGTTGTCATGCTTGAAAGCCCATGAACATGAGTCGATGACAAACTTGAACTGGTTGTTGTCGAGCTTCAGCAGAGCAGGGAAGCAGTGTAAGTTGATGGCTCGGAGAAGGTTGAAGAACTCTACTCGGTGCTCGGGGAACTCTGAAAAGTCCTTGTTGATCATCTCCAGAGTGCACTCAAAGACGTTCTGCATGATGGTGGGGACCTGGTCCTCCATCAAAGCAGAGAGCTTGGTGATGATGGTAGAGCAAGCCTTGAGCACCTCAGCATCTCGGGCACCAGGAACGTTGCGGTTGTAGTCGACAAGAACAGAGTCCAGCAGAGGAGGCACCATCTGGGCACGGACAGCCTGGAGATCTTCGGCCTTGTCAACATACACCTCAATGAGCTTGAGAATCTCCTTCTTAATGGTTCGAAGACCTCGGACCTTAGGCATCTTGGTTGCAAGTTCACCATCGCGAGCAACAGCCTCGGAAATCAGCGTACTTGTGGCATTGTACATCTGGAGCATGTCGTGGTAAATACGGCCGATCTGGGGGTAGAAGTAGGACCCCACAGACGAGCAAGCCGAAACATTGGTCTTCATGATGTTTCCGATAACCTTGATAGTCTCGGCATCCTGAAGGATGGAGGGGTTGACTGTTGCTTGCTTGATGATCTCGTCCCAGGCGGCGTTGGGAATGGCCATGAGGTCGGAAAGAAGTCGCTCCTGCTGATGCTTGTTACCCTGAGCAGCAACCATGTAACCGCAAGCCTCGTAGAAAGTATGAACTTGTTGGGGAGTCAGATCGCATGTAATCTTGCCCATGTTTCGGACGATCTCTTCAATAAAAGGCTCCTGCTCGCTAGGCTGGAGAGCAACAAAGTGTCGTCGGCACTGTCGGGCAATCTTGATGAAGGTATCGCAAGCCATGTCCTGTACACCTGTGATGACCTTGGTTAGCATCTTGCAAATAGAGACTGATCGCACTCCATAGCGTACCTTCATGAGATTCATGCATGAACTCGAACAACTTGTTGACAACAGTCTTGAGGAACTTCCAGTGCGCCTTGAGGAAACGAGGGTACTGGCCAACGATGTACATGATGTTACTGGCCACAACGGCCTTGTTGTCCTTGCCGCGCTTCATCTCTGTAAGACCCAACAAGTCCTTAATAACTGTGACAAGGAATCTCTTCTCGGTCTCCTCGTTCATGGCCAGAGAAATCGATCCGATAGCCCAGCAAAGAACGTTGCAGTTGTGCCAAGACCACTCGCTACCATCAACCTGTCTGGCAAGCTTTTCGGTCATGATGTTCTCTGTGTCGACCACGTCCAAATGTGTAAGGTACACTAGACACTCTCGGATCGTCTTGTAAAGCTGCACGGTGTCGCTCTCCTTGACGAATTCTCGGACAATTTCACCCTCGTCGTTCTCGACAATCAAGACTTCCTCGGGACGGACCATCTTCTCGATCATAACAACTCGCAGGTTTGAGAGAACTTCGTTGTACTTGTGCTTTCGGAGAGGGTAGTTGTTGAGGACGGTAGGGTTCGGGGCACCGCCGCCGGCCATGCCAGCGCCGACAGCCATGAGGGGGTTGAGGTCCGTAATAGGGAGCGCTTGCATCTCCTCGTAAAGCTCCTGGACAAGCTTGAGCCAGTAATCGAGACAAATCTTGAATATCTCTCGATCGTCGATCTGCGATATCCTAATAAGATAGTAGTGACCGTGGATGAGGAAATCTCGGTTAGGGAGCTTCTCAACAAGCTATTTCAAATATGTTAGAGTCAAGGAAGCAATACGAACATGGCATGCAACTTACGTTCAAGTGCATTCCAAAGAAGTTGCACAGGAATAGCGCCAAATTTTGAATAAACTCCTGATCCCTTGAGTTACTGCTAGGATATGTGCTCTTAAGATCAAGGGTAACCGGGATGATGTTAGCAATAGTGGTCAGGGTTTCAGTGAACATCTTGACAAGTTCTTCGTCATAGGAGTTGGGCTGTCCAGGACCTCCAGTCTGGAGACCTCCAATCTCAGTAAGGCACTGCATGGTAACATTGCGGAACTCGGGGGTCGAGAGGAATCGGGTTCGCAATGTGTCGATAAGTGGTGTCTCGAAGATATATCCCAGGGGAATCCAGTTGCAGAATCGCAGGAGGGTCTCGAGAGTCGCCTTGACCAGACTAGGCTGTGTGGCCGTGTTGAGAACCTCTTGACAGAGGTTGAAAATCTGAGAAAACTCGGCGCACATAGTCTGCTTCAGGTTGCGTGTCTTTGTCGATGTCATCTGCTCGGCTGAGTAGTCGAAAACTTCCTCCGAAAGCAGACGGAGAATGATCATGTTGTTCTCGCAAATGGCTAGGTTGGAATGGCATGACGAGATGATTTCGTTGATAAAGGTAGGCCAGTTGTGAGGCCACTCCTGCTTGAGGACGGAAACGAGGACGAGGTTAAGCTTGTTGAGCAGGGTTCTTTGCTCGCGCAAAGACTCTTCGGTGCTCGAGCACTGGATAATGAACTGGACGATGAAGTTTCGGATTCCTGCACGTTGAGAATGGTTAGATAGGGCGGTTGTATTGTTATCATGGGCGAGACGGACCTTGGCATTGTTCCCGAGGAAGCACCTTCCACCTCGTCATGATCACATTATCGAGAACCTGCAGACCCAAGTCTGTCAAAATTTGTTAGTCGAGTGGATTCACGCTTCATGCATTCGCAAAGATTGAAGAGATCAAAGCTGGCTGAAGTGCAGCACAGCGAGGAAAGTGGCGCAAAGCCGAGGCAACATACATTTGGTTTGGGGGTACTGCGCATCCGAGAGGATCTTGTCGACCATGAGCCAGGCATCGGGGTCTTCTTTGAACTGCAGGTCGAGTCAGTGAAAAAAGCTCTACACGAGCCAAGAGCTGGAGAGTCGGACGAACCTGGTTGAGAGCAGCTTGGGCGGCTTTTTGCTACACAATTAACGAGGCGGTATTAGCTCTTGTTCCTCATCTCAACGCGCGGGGTTCGCGGTTGGTAAAATCCGAGAGCCACAAGATAACCTACCTGTTCACCGCGCCCCTCGTAGAAGGAGCGGACGAGGACGTCCAGCTCTTCAATGGAGGCGACCATTTTTCGATGTTATGTCGGGTTCGCGAGGGGGTCGTTATGTGTGAGAGGAAGAAGATGTTGGTGGTTGGAGGTGGTAGTTTGTGGTGGGCGAACGAAGACGAGGCGAGGCGGGGGGGAGACAGAGAAGATACAAGCAAATGCCAGCCCCAGGCAGATAGACTATAGCGAGGGAAGCAGTAGCGTAGCGTAGCGCAGCTCAGCTCAGCTCTATAAGAAGGAGGAGATGTTGGGTGTATGTTGGTCGGTCGAGGAAAGAGAATGCGTCGCGAAGGAAGCAGTGAAAAATGAAAAAGAGGAGAAATGCAAAGTTCGGCTTTGGGTAAAGCAAACTAAGGTAAAGTGGACGACGTCGGTGAGGTGAGGTGAGTTGTGAAGAGATGGACTGGACCTACCTATGCGGGCGGCTCAGGACGAAGTGGAGTTTTCAAGCCCAGCGCATCGCTGTGAATAATATCGTACAGTACAACAGACACCTTTAGTGGAGTACCATGCCCAGAAATGCCCCGCAGCGCAGCCTGCGTCACTAGACTGTAACCACCAGCAACCAGGCCTAAGGTTAGTACCTATAGCCAGCTCTACCTAAGAGCTTCCATCCATCAGGTCCATTCTATCCGTCCAGACAGTGTACCTCAGATCTGATGCTTTTGTCAGCAGCGGGGCACGGCACAGGTACAAGAAGAAATGGATGTCTGCCTGTCAAAGGTCATGTCACGTCATGTCATCCAATGTCACTATCACATCGCCAAAAGTATATCTACCTGTTCCATCACGGCGGTTGAAGCTGTTTCTGCCAAAAAGCAGCACGCCTGCAGTTTCCTCAGACCCATGACGCTGAGATTTTTGTACCGGTACTTCAGCTCCCAGCCTCCTGGGCGCATAGGCAGAATTACTGTAATCGATCGATCTCGTGATTCGCTGTGATTTCCACAACGGCGCCTGTCGGTTACTGTTGTCACTTATGCACTGTTAATTAATACTTCCGGATGCGGCACTCCGGATATTTCGATCGTGTTGGGTTTGTTCTTAATAACGACAAACACGTCAAGGCCTTCCCGAGTGAACATGTTCGCTTGAAACCAAGCTATCTGCTGTACTGCTTTGTGTAGCTTTAATGCCTGGCATCGGCCAGATATGAGATATCACATTTCTCTCTCGGCTGAAGGAAGCGTTGAGGGACTACTGGGAGTACACGGGGCTCATGACTTCATTAATACCTATCTACAGGGATATATAAACTTCTCATCATAAGATTTGCCAAGTCTCATGATTGTGTTGGAAGCTATCATGCCTGACCTGTTTGTGGTCAATACGAGCAGAAGATTCCGGACAATTCTGCCACTCTCTTTGGTAGCAAAAGACACGGAACATGGATAACAGAACATGGGTCAAAGCGTCTTTATCAAAGTATCGTATTTTTTAAGCTCGATTTATCAATAAAGACAACACTAGCCAACCCTCTATCGTTGGTTTCGTCGTCTATCCAAATATCACAGATATGGCCAGCCATTGCTTTCATTATGTACTTTTTGACTTCAACAGTGGCTTCCACCACAGGTCGTTACCAAGTCGTTTTGAAGATATTTTCCATTTCTTTTTTATCCTATATTTAAGGCTTGTAGCCGGCCTCGAACAAGCTCTCCTTGAGAGCATTGATGGCCTTCTCCATGTGGCTTCGGCTAGGGTCCAGCTGTGAAGTACAAGTTAGTCGCAAACATTGGTGAATGTATTTTCGAGTTACACTTACAGCACTGACACCCATGTGACCGAATCGGATATACTTGGGGGCAATAGCCTTGTGAATACCACCGGCAAAAACAACACCCTTGGCGGCCAGCTTGGGCAGAACGTCGGGAGCGCCAACACCCTCGGGCAGGTAAATAGCAGTCATGGCATGAGCTTGGTCCTCGGGCTTAGTGGCGACGATCTTGAGACCAAGGTCCGTGATGGCCTTCTTGACCTTATTAGAGACCTCGATGTGGCCCTGGAATCGCTCGGACAAGGGTCGGGAGAGGATCTGGCTCAGACTGGTGTGAAGGGCGTGGACGAGCTGAGGGGAGGGAGTGGCGAAGTAAGAGGGCTTCTTGGCCTCGTAGTTCTTCATAACTGCGGAATGTTAGCAAGATAACCATAGCATCAAGAACATGCGTCACTCACTGGGAGTCCAGTTCTTCATGGAGGCGAAGTAGGCAGGGATAGGAGTCTTGCGGTTCTCGAGCGCAGCAGCAACAGCTCGGCCGCTGAAGAAAGAGATAGAGAGACCAGCAGGAACACCAATGGCCTTCTGACTGGCAGTAACGACACCATCCAGACCCCACTCGTCGAAAGCGATCTCCTCACAAGCAACACTGCAGACACCATCAACAATAACAAGAGTCTCGGGGGAGACACGCTTGACGGTAGCAGCGAGCTCCTTGAGCTCGCTCAGGACACCAGTCGATGTGTCGACGTGTGTAACTGTAAGGATCTTGTACTTTTTCTCGGAAAGGGCCTTCTCGATCTCGGGGAGCTGAGGTCGGCCACCAACCTCACCGTCGAGCTTGGTGACGTTAGCGCCGTAGGCGCGCAGGCAGTCGGCGAAGCCATCACCAAAGTAACCAGTGCTAAGAACAAGGGCATCCTCGCCAGCCTCGACAAGGTTGGCAGCGACAATATCCCATCCTAGAGTACCGGAACCGGAGATAACGTAAGGTTGAGCGGAGGGGTCGGTCGATTGGAAGAGCTTGCGGGTCATGGAGAGGGTCTCGCCGAAAGTGTTGACGAAGCCAGGACCGACGTGGCTCTCACTGCAGGACAAGTATTAGCAAGCGAGGTATTTGGAGGAGAACATGTTTCATACCTGTAGTGGCCCATAGACTTGAGGACCTCATCATCGAACTCAATGGGTCCGGGAATGAGCAGAGTAGCGTGTTCGGGTTGAGAAGACATTTTGGCTGTGGTTGTCGATAGAGGACGAGCTTGAGTGGATGACGAAGGAGCAGGGGAAGCTGCGTTATAAGAAGAAGAAGTCTGATGCGACAGATGGCCTGAGACGAGAGAGATCCTATCGGCCGACCCAGCGGCCGAATACGTCTTGAAGCCCGCCGAGGAGGGGCCTTCGGCGGACAGCTCCGGAGCGCGGGGCACGGGTGTCTTTCTACCCTCCATTGCGAGTGCCGATCCAAAGAGGAGCGAACGGCTGCGACTGGCTGCTGCTGCTGCACCTACCCCCACTGACAACGACAACCGCTGGAACCGCTGAAGGGCCGCCAGGTTGACTGTAACTG
This sequence comes from Fusarium nelsonii, assembly GCA_014898925.1. Taxonomy (NCBI): domain Eukaryota; kingdom Fungi; phylum Ascomycota; class Sordariomycetes; order Hypocreales; family Nectriaceae; genus Fusarium; species Fusarium nelsonii. Next base: position 50,856 of record JAAVUC010000140.1, on the reverse strand, counting down.
CCTGAGTGACGCCCAAGGCGAACGTGAGCTGTCCTGTGGCTGCCGAAATGTTTTTGCGGTACCGGAAGCAACCCAACACGCTCTGCTGGAGCAGTAGAGAAGCAGCTCAGGTCACCTCACGGAAGAAGCCCGAGATTTACTGCAAGACAATAAAGATCGGTAGGCTTCCGAATCTGGGGTTTAAAGCCGGTCTTTTTGGGTGATTGACGTGCCGAGATGGAATCTCAACGGCCGACAATTTATTTTAGAGGATTCTTTTGATGGTGATGATGAATTGAAGTGATGAATTGCCTCAGGGGAAAAAGAAAAGGAAACTACCTACACACAATCGCCTGAGGAACGCCCTTGTTGTTGTACTCACTCTAGCACCGGAGTCCCCTGTCCTTCCGTCCCCTCTTTTTCCTCCTTTCAGTACAGCTACGGAGCTTCATCAGCGCGTTTAGAGGCCGCTACCGGACCGGGACTGGATAATTTAGTGGAGGTTGTTTCGGTCGAGTGTCGGCATCATGAACCGATCATACACAATGAAGTCTTGTACGAGCGGCAGATATCCACGGGCAATTGAACCGAAGGTTTTGCAGTACAATTCTTGATAAGTCTTTCCGCTGAGTTGACTAAAGATGAGATGGCATTTGTCAAAAAAGGCTACATTATGATGGAGTTGTGAGCGACCCGAAAAGCACCATTGACCAGGAATATGATTCCATCAGACCCAAATAAAACAGACCGCCATTCCCAAGCATACACTCAAGCAATGCCTCTGTAAAAGTCAAACAACTTCTCAGCGCCATCTTCCCACTGCACATCGTTCTGTAAATGATGTCCAGCACCTTCTACAAAGCACAATCTCACACCGTCACGCTTCCCAGTCCCTGCTTCGCGATAGTACTTCGCTGTCTCATTTGACACTGGCGCTGTCATCAGCTTATCCTGAGTTCCTGCCATGACAAGAACTTTTTCTCCGCTCGCTCCGTCATTGCGGATGTGCTTTAGAATAGTCGATGCAGTTGTGAACGAGGACATCATACTGAAAGGCCACAGGTAGCTCTCGTAACGATTCATGTGGCGCTGGAAGTCGACAACAGCTGAAAGTGGGAATTTATTGCCAAAGAATGCGCGCTGGGTAAGTTTCGGGTGTGATAGAGGTGAGTTGGAGTGCCAAAGATGGAGAATCATTCGAATGCTGAACCACGGATCCAATTTCCACCAATTTATGTATACGCTCAACCTGTGAAGCACCATCAGTATCTCGACTGGAAATAAGGCACGATGTATTGACTTACGACCCATATCCTGGGACAGCACCCAGCAATGCAAGGGCTTTGACATTAGCTTGGCCATCGTTGAGAACGCCTTGGCTCAATCCTCCACCACTCGAGTGTCCGACAAGCATTACCTCGCTCTTTTCACGTTCCTGTACCCACTCGATCGCTGCGACAAGGTCGGATGCCAAAGCACTTCGAGGTGTTGCAAACGACATGCGGAAGTACGATGGATGCCATGACTCTCCATGGCCGCGCAACGAGATGGCATAGCATTGAACGCCACGAGCAGCTAGGTATTGCATATACTCGGTCCATACCCAAGCACAACCCATGCCACCATGACAGAAGACTATTGGAGGGCCATCTATTCTGCTGGTAACGGAGGGTTCGTTGGAGAGGAGTTCGATTCGGCCCTCAGGTGTGTTTACCCAGTGGCGCTCAAGACCCTCAGGAACGGGAGACGGAGGACCTGAAGGTCGAGTAAAGTAAAGCCATTGATAACTGAGGTTGAATCCAAACATTGATGTTTGTGTTATGTGGGGGTGAGTGCGTGAGTGTAAGTGTATAATTTATGTATACAGATAGTCCCGTTATCGTCAATTGTTGTGAGTACGATAATTAGAGCAGTATGGGCATCGGTTTCCTTTTATACAAACCACAGCAATGGCAGAAATATAGATTCAAGCTCGGATGGGTTACTACAAACAGCTAGAACTTCTTTTCTTCTGTTTGTTGCACATGAAAATACGGTGCTCAGCCTGTAAGCCACCAACAAGCCATAAGCTCCAACCTTCAGCCGCTCGTTAGCTTCAGGCCTTGGCCAATCCACAAGGCAGTTGCATTCACAAACTCTCGGGAAAATCAGGTATGAGTATGCCTGACCTGATAAATCCTTCATCTCGTGCTCTACAGGCTTTGCTCCTGCTGAGTGGCTTTCTCACTCAGAGTGTATTGTGAGCATGATATCATGGTTTTTGGGCCGGTATGAGTCGAATCCCTTTGTGAGATAATACCTTAACCCTGAAATGATCTATTTCTTACACTGAAAAATGGGAATTCATGGTTGCCTCATTGCAACGTTGTAGCATGTGGCTTGCAATACGTAGCTGCATTAAGGTAAGACAGGCATAATCAAGATCCGCCTCTCCGGGAAACATCGAATATATGTTCAATAACCCTGCTAATGCCTGTTTCATACTGAGAATGCTGTAATATTGCTGGTAATAAATGGACTTTTACCAAACGCTCCTAACGCAATCGGGCAGAGTAGACGATCAAACATCCAAAACTCCGCCATAGGCCAAACCCAATCGTCTTAGGAGAAATGATTACACGAATAAAGATATCCACACCTTCTAGAGCGCTTCTTTTCTTCCTTCGGCTTTGTATCCCTATCATCCCCAATCTACCCCGCTCTCTAGGCGGAAGCTTGCCCGTTAGACAATGCACTACCTTGACAGCTTAGGAAATCACAGGGATCTTGGTGTCTTGCTCCATACATTCAACAATACAAATTAGCATTAATCACTTCCGTCATTTTCTCCTGTCTACTCGAAGTGATATCAATGTCTACTCGCACTAACTCTGCGCGGCCGAATAATGCTAGAAAGCGTGCTCCAAAAGCGTACGTTCTTATCGGATGTGACCCGAGTTGAGCATCACTAATTTGAGGAACAATTAGTTGTGTAAGATGCCGCGATCAAAAGATTAGATGTTCTGGTTCCCAGCCCTGTCAACAATGCGATAAGAGAGGGCTGCCGTGTCGGTTCGATGATGAATCTCGTAAAGTAGTTGTTTCAAGAGGGTGAGTCATGGATCAATTCCATCCATAATGATAGAATGGCTTACTTTTTCCAGGTATATCAACAGTCTTCAAGAGAGGTTGGCATCTCTTGAACGGAATGCTCATCAACAAACAGTATCCGGTCAATCAAGAACCCCAGAGTTAGGTAAGTATATACCCTCTTATGAGACTGTGTTTCCTGACTATGCTAAGACACAATAAGATGAATCAACACACTTGTCGGGTGCGGATAACGACATTCCAGATCTAGCAATAAAGAATTCAAGTTCAATATCACCATACAGGCCAGCCCAGGCACAGAGTAGTCAAGCGAATGGCGAAGGCAAGACTCCTCTAACAAACCCTTTAGCATTTCACACATACGACTTTGTCCCAGGTCTCAAAAGCCATCTTCGTGGGTTCATGTCCTCTTTGCCTTTCTCACCAACTCACTGGTCACTAGTCTTCATGGGAACATCTTCCAATTGGTCCTTCAACAGAAGAGTCCTGACGATGACACACGAGCGCATCAAAGGAACACCATTGCCTACTCACAATCTTCATTTTGCTGGGCTTGAAGGCAAGGTGTTCGACTTCAAGTGGGATGGGACAAGGAAGCTTTCATCCGGAGACTTTCCCGACGTGTCAGTCCTTCCAACAAAGGACTTTGCTCTTTATCTGATCAACTCGGTCAAATTCCATTGTAGTTGGCTTTATAATTTGTTCGATGAAGAAGTATTTATGGAACGCTTTAATCGCTTCCATGAGCATCCTACAGAGCATGCGCGAGCAGAGCCTTTGTGGTTCGTTCACTACTTACTCGTCTTAGCACTTGGAAAGGCCTTTGTGGTGCAATCTATAAAATCTAAACGACCCCCCGGTGGTGATTTGTTCATCCAGGCAATGAAGCTCATGCCAGATTTCAGCTTCTTCGAGTGCGATATTATAGATGAGATGCAAGTACTCTGCTGTGCTGCCCTCTATCTACATTGCGTGGATCACATCCAACAGGCCCATCGTTTGGTAAATATTTGCCCAGCCAAACAAATATGAAGGAATATCACTTCTAACAGAATCAGGTCTGTAACGCTCTTCGGCACGGTTTGGAACATGGAATACACACTGAGATGCAATCTAATGCCCTTGATAAGACCTACGTGCAAAGATGTCGTCACATGTTTTGGACAATCTATATCCTCGAGCGCCAGATGGGATCTCTTATGGGTCTTCCGTTGAGTATATCTGACGATGTTATAAGCGCACGCTTCCCAGCCTTTCCAGGACAGCCAGAAAAGCTAGAGGCTCTGAAGATCCATGTCGACTTTTGCAGAGTGCTTGCTAAGATAGATCAGAGTATGTGTGTTAGTCCTAAACAAGGAAGCTTGCTGACTATATATAGCTGTGTATGGACTCGAGGGAAAACTCGACAGTCGGTATCTAGAGGCTACGCAATCTGTGCTCAAGAGCATTGCCATCGTTACAGAGCGGCTAAATAAGTCTTTCGAAATACAGGCTAGCGAGGGAATGGCTGGTATATCACGAATATCGGCTCACCTACATCTTTTACAACACCAAGTAAGCTCTTCCTATAAATCAATGTTCAACGAACTCGGCTTCTAACACCAGAAGTGCGTCATTCTCACCACAAGGCCACTACTTTATACCTTTCTCCTCTCAAGACTGGGTCATTTGGAAGTAGCTTTGATGCATTGGCTACAATCCGAGAGTGTAAAAGGTCTTGTCCAAATGTGTACCGAGTCCGCTCAACAGATCCTCAGAATTCTTTCCAGCCTCTCCGAACAGGGACTATTAGGTATGCACCTCGCTTCTTACCGATATATACAATTCAATCTAACATCCCAATAGAAACATTCCTTCGCTTCGATCAAGATGCAACTTTCACCGCTACAATTGCACTGCTGATGGCGGCTGCTATCGAGTCGTCACTATTGCCAGATCATACCCCTTGGACGCAACGCGCTTACGCCCTCTTCGATGAAATGAACTCTCGTGGTAATCCTGTAGCCAATATGGTTGCTTCTGAATTGAAGCAACTGGAGGGCTTGCTCAAAGAGTTTCTGGTTCACAATGAGTCAAGATCTTTGGTTGCAACTCAGAGTCATAACACTCCACGAGAAGGCACGGATGATGATGTCGCTGCCGCATCTATCCCAGGATACGCCGAGCCGTTCGGTCTTGACTCTGGGGATGACTTTGGATTGGGACTGAACTATGAACTTAGTGCAGAACAGCTACTGAATATTGCCAACTCGCTGGATATCGATAGCTTGACGTGGCCGTGGCCTGAAGATCCGATAGTCGAGGATATGGAAGGACCCTGAATATGTTACCGGTGGCAAGTAATGAATACTAAAACCTCTTCTAACTTTTTGCCGGATAATAGTATGTAGACAGGATTTGTGATTGCATGATGTTTCCCCAAAGCAGTGACTTCAAGTACCGCGATAGCCAACACATAGGAGCGAGAAGTACGCGAGCAACAACTAACATGAATAGCGGTATTATAAAAACTATAACGACTATCCGCATCCGAACCATCATCGCTGTAACATCTTGTGAGATAAAAATGTTTACCACAGTTGAACATAAGTAAGGAAGCGTCTCCACTTGGGCTGAGCATAGTACTCATCAAGTTGTTTAATCTCTTCAACACTCAAGTGTCTTCGACCAGTGAGGCAGTCTGCAGTAGCAGCATTCCTCCAAGGTGTTCTAAAGATGACCTTGTATCCAAGAGTGAAGCCGAAAATGACCACAACTCCAATCATGTACTGGAAGAAGTTTTCGGCAGTAAAACCAGCGTCGCCCTGACATAGAAACGGATTAGCTAGTGTTCTATCATCCACTCGTGTGGTAAATAAACTCTATGAAAGCACAGAAAGTCAAAGACTTACAACAGGGTCGACACCACAGTAGAAACAGCAGACGAGCAGAATGACAGAGATCAGCATCAACCAAGCTGGTGCCAGGGGCCAAGCACTTGATCTCCAAGCATACGTCTCAGAGAAAAGCTGGTCATTCTGGGCTTTGAGGGCAGCGTGGAAACGATAGCTGGTGAAAGAGATGATGATCCAGTTGCTGAAGAACGATGCGCTAGTAATCGAGATCAACCAATTCAAGACAGTCAGGCCACCAGCTAGGTCATTGTTAGCTTATCTCATCCGCAGTATTCCTCAGACAATACTTACCGGATAGTTGGATATATCCGAGAACAACAGCAACAACGGAAGTGACGATCAAAGCAAGTCTGGGTCGTCCCTTATCATCAACCTTGGCAAGACGGGTCGAGATCAGACCCTGGTGAGACATGGTCCTCAACACTCTTGAAGAAAGATAAACTGACTCGGCAGCAATAGCAAGAACTCCAACCATCATACCAGCATTGAGAATGGAAGCAATGGCTGGAATACCGGAATCTTGAACAGCGATAACAAAGGGCGATGCGGCAACACCACCTCCCCCGAGGAGACGCTCATCATTGGAGGGAATGAGTATAGTGACGAAGACGACGCTGATCATGTAAATGAAGTTGACTCGGAAGGGAACGAGTTTGGTTGCGTGTGCGAGGGAGAATCGAGGGCTTTCTGCTTCGCCACCCATGATGCCGATGAAGACTTGGTCGCCGACAGCCCAAGTAGCAAGGAGAGCACAGTTGGCAAAGCCCTGTAAGTGTCAGTCAGGATCTAGTTAGGGTTAAGTGGTTAGACTCACCGAAAAGCCATTGAGGAAAGCGGGCAGTTCAGTCCATGTCTCACCATGATGGACATAACCATTTGGGCCAGCTCCACAGACTAATGCCAGGGAAAGTGTAATAATTATCAAGAAGAGAAAAATCTTGATCAGAGATGTTACGTATTCGAACCAGGCGAAGACCGTATTCGGGAGAAGGAAGATGACGAGGCAAGCGAACATGAAGATGCTGACTGTGGTCCTTGTTAGTCACTCCGAGATCAAGAACGATGAGGAAACAGGTGACTTACGTGACGCAGCCAAAGGGAAAGAGCCATTTGACCAATATCCTACCAAGATATGAAAAAAGCCTGCCTCTGCAGAGACGATTGCAGTCCAGCCTGTTACATATTAGAACACCCAGCTTCTAACTCGAAGACTGCGAGGAATACTGACCAAGCCATTCAGCGAAACCAGCACCGAACGCCAAGGCAGGATCGACCCAACGATCCGCATAGTCGATATAATTTCCTGAAACAGGAAAGGCGATCGTCATCTCGGACAAAGACTGCAAGACGGCCCAGACACAGCTACACACCATGAGATAGGCGATCACCATGTTTCCCGGGCCACCAGTTGCTAGAGCTTTACCGGTAGCGATAAAGACGCCTGAGCCGATGTTGGATCCCAGAGCAATGACCTTGAAGGGGTTAACTGTTAGTTACTGGGAGTCTAAGTAACTGTTCAAGGTTATGGACTTACATGGACTTGGCGAGGCGTGAAGGATCGATGAAATTGCCCATGTTTACCCTCTTGGAGCTCGATGGCTTGTGTTTCATCCATGCTTCGTGTAGCCTGGAGAGTCATTCCATCTTCTTTTGTCATGGAGCTTCGCGGCTTTTTTTCCATGACTCCAGCTGGAACGCTGACATCGTGGATGCTTTCGCGATGCATGATGAAGAGATTGGTATAGCGTCCAGCTAATCAAGGTATAAAATAGTTGGGAGACTGGTTGAAGTGGAGAGCTTGTATCTCTAGTATCTAAGCTCCTACGAGACGGCAATCATGAGTCTTTATATCCACTATCAGCTCCAGTCATGTATATATTTAACTATAGGAGAGAATCTGGGGAATATCAATGCATCGTGGCGATCGTATCATGATTGGGTTCTACGGGAAAGTATCCGCGAAATTGAACTGTCCTATCTAAACGGCAATCACCTACGAGGAGATAGCTGAAATAAAACCAGCACTGCAGAGACACTATCAGATATGACCGTGTGTTTTCGACTACCATGTGTCTGGTCAATTTACCCCAGATTCCTACCCCAGCTCCAGCTTAACCAGAACCGGCTAGAGAGCCACGAGCTATCAGGTCGAGACTCGTCGCGAGTTGAGCATTATTGGCAAGGTGAGGTTTTGGGTGGTCGCATTTAAGTTTGGGACTATCTAGCACTACGGCGTTGCTTCCGTTAATCGTACCGTTCTATTGGGACTCAAGCTTATCTATGGCTACACCGAACAGACTGGTAGTTGCTAGCAACGTAGACTGTGCGCCACACACTCTCCAAAGTGGAAGGATACCGCGAGAAAGATAGGAATTAGGCAATATTGAGAGAATAGTATAGAGTGTGGCAGGTATGCAGAGCTGTGCGGCATTTCGTCAATCAGATTGCTATCATAGGCCGCAGATAGAAAGGGGGACTCCAGATTGCCTTTGCTTCTGAGCAGTTATTTTGATATATCTCCTGGTACCGTCCCCCGTCATTCTTATCTAGTGGTCACCCGACTACCAGCAGAGATAACGATCTATCCAAGATCTAACACATGCCAGTTCATAAACGCAGAGCATAAAGGGTTGCCCTTTTAAGTAACAAGCTGATGCCGGCATCCAGGTTCGAGAAATACCATGTCATCAGAGGGCGGTTTCGATCCCGGTGGCGTCGCATGACATGTCTAGACCGATCCAGCAGGCTGGGACGTTTCCTGGTATGATCCCTTCAGCATTGTATCGAGCTTTGGACTTCTATAGTGATATCGAAAGAACAGCAATGACTTGACGCCGAATATATTTTCGTTCGCTAAGATGATGTTTCAAGGTCTTATCATTATTTCAAGAAGATCTTATTCTCTATAAGCCAGTTCCAACGGTATGGTACTCCTGCATCGAGGTGTCAACAGTTTGAAAGAACTTGGTCTGAATTTCTCGACAGATCTCCTTCAAGATATCCTGCTATGATGCTCCATGTATGTATGTGGGATAATAGCGGGTTTTCGGGAGCCCTATGGTTCTGGTACTCATAGAATAGCCTTTGAATATTGCATAATGCCTGAGCAGTGAGGAAGCCGACGAGTGTATGGAATTCTTGACACCCAGAAAGGCAGTCTTAAACAAGTAACAATCGAGCAAAATTCGGTGGCATTACGAATGAGCATCGAGTTGACGTTGTTGGCTTCCAAAGCTTGAGTCGAATTGTCGACTAATCAAGACTTTCCCCATGGAACAATTCCATTCTTTTACCAATTTCTGGGCATTCTGGGCATCAAGATGTGGCTGTAAGGTCGAATCCCTACCCTGCAGTGCCGAGAATTGATCGTGATGGGTCTATCAACGTCCCGTCTTGGTCTTTCAGAATGCCGGGGCCAAGCCACTAGGATCCGGTAGATAAAAACCATGAGTTTCTCCAGACCATGGGGAAAAAGTATAGATAGGTCTTCTAGGCACAATAGCAAAACTTCGACTTCGTCACCTTTACTCGAATGCCACAGATGCTATTTGACGCTCCACGTCGAGTGGCTGAAGAGTCATCATCCCAGTGTTACCACGGCACTGGACCCTTACTTTTGTACGTCCGCAAGGAGTCCTGCATCTCGAAGGTAAACGGTGGAATCCCACGGATCTTCCTCTGGCTTAATCAGAACGAAGACATCCCTGAAAGGATTGCATACATCCATCTAATAAATCCCTGCCAGAAGTGTCTGTCCAGTATAGTACTCGTTTAGATAAGGCCGATGCATGGACGTCGCATCACCATGATGGTGATCCGGCGATGTGATTCGTACAAACATTCGCCATAAGGACCATGACGATGTGAAAGGTACAGTTACAAGCTGCAGTGTCGAAAAGGGCCGGGAATGATAGGGGCAACGAGATCGTCAGGGAGGTCGCTCAACCAGGGCCGAAGAGAAGGCGAGTCTCTCAAATTTCCGGATAGGTAGCACTTCATCTTGCCAACATTTTTGAGCAAAAGTCTTGGCGGAATGGGGGGCTCTTTATATGCAACGGCCCAGGCTCGACAAGTCAGAGTTCGTTATCACTCTCTACGAAGTGATAGGGTCGTGAGCCGCAACTTATCAGAGAATAGCAGCGCTTGAAGACCCCCGGAGTGGAAGGTCGGAGAGTACCATAGCACAACCTGCCCCATCAAGTGTATGTATATGTATGTCAAATTCGGTTAATATTCCTGTTTGGCTCTTTGTGTGTGTGATTCTGTTTTTTTTCTTTTTTTACAGCTGCCCTTTATTCTACATCGATGCCTTCTCGAATAATGGCCAAGGCTGACTTGCATCGCATCAGAAGTGGTAGCAGTGGCAGGCCCTCTTGGTGTATAGAAGACCTTTGTATATAGCAATTCTGTTGCGCATGAAGAGCTCTGTTCACCAACTCTGGGGGCTGATAACACGGCATATCTTCTGGATTCAGTAATCGCCCAAAGACATGTCACCGTGGTGCTGGCTTCCTTACCAGGCTTACCTACCTTATTAATTTCATGCACGAACTTTTGGCTTCCAATGTTTCGGTGTGGCTCGTCGCACTAAGCTTAATGGAAACCTTAGCAAGTCAGGTAACAATGCGCCGCAGGCCATTCACACTGAGGTGATTAACCTCTCTCATCGGCCCGTAGAACAGGAGGTTTCGGGACGGGTGTTATAGTGTACCTTTCTTGAAGTTCTGAACCTAGAAGATCCGAGGTCCTCCCGATCAAGCGTATCAGTGGCCGTTAGATACAATGACTGGTTTACACAGTCATTTTGACCTGAGTCGCGTGTCTTGCTTGCGAATACAAAGACTTAATTAGTTCCAAGGTCAGGGGCAGCGCTTGATAACGCTTGGAACGTCTTTGCGGGGACTGCAAGGGTGCCTGGCCGGTTATGTCCGAGCCCATCAATTAACTCAGGTCCATGCTGCGCTGCTTGTTGCACGTTGCACGATGTCAAAACAACGGGGCCGAAGAGGAATTGAATTGTATTACGTACAAACGTTGGGGAATTTCCTCAAACGACTGTTGCTCTGTTCTTCCTGGCGGGCCAATGTGTAGAGTATGGAGCCGTCCCCAGATTGACGGTGATGCGCCCACGGGGTAATGGTAGTTGAAAGCAAACTGTTACGTATTACCCCGTGGTTGAGATTTAACGTCTGCAAATCTCGAGATCTAAAGATCTTAAGTTCGAAACGCCATGTACATACGTGTTGGTACAAAATCCAGCGTAGGAATTTTCTAGAAGAAAGCCACAACCGCCGCGGCAAAAAATAACCGCGGTCCCTCATCAGGGGCGGGCGACTTGGCAGCTTGTGATCCAACTTGGAACTATTGATACTCGTTCGGTCTTGGTGTTATCGCAGTCCAGTTCCCCCAAAAGATAACTGTTGTCGCACCACAGCGAAAACTAGCCGGGGACTGTAAGCTATGGCCAACCTGTCAGCTCAAGGGATCAGCGACTGGGCCTCGTTCAACTGGCGCCTGTTTGATGCGCCAAGGTAAGCCAAATTGCAATGCAACATGCACCTATGCGGTGCGCCACTCTTCTAGAAAAGAGCTGTTCTCTCGGCATGCTTTCTCCCCTGTCACATCCTGTAAGATAGGGTAAGAGGCGTCAAACAACCTGTCGTGTCGTATCTGTATTTTAGAGATATCTGTCGTGAATCGAATGACCATTTCCGAGCAAGATCATGGATGGTACCACGCAACGCCAAAGAACCACAACAAATACATAACATGATTCTCTCAAAAGGTTCAGTGGGGCGACATACGCAAGACAAGACGGGTACTGTAATCTTGCAGCTGCAGTGTCATCGATATAGATTGCCAAGGTCTTCGGTATCACGTCGAGCCACAGTTTCGGTACCAAGCAGTCAGAGAAACCGAAGACTGTAATTACTCGTACCCTGACTCCGCAACCTCTACCACCCAGTGTTGGCTGCCTTATGGATCCATCCTCCGGGAGTAGGAGTAGCAACATAAGTTCGCCTTTTGTGCACGAGCCGTTACACGTTTCGGCGTCTTTTCTGCCTGGAATATAACAAATGCTTGGCAGCAGATGAACGCATGAAAGTAATTGGTATATCCAATATCGTCACAGTTTTGGAATGCGTTGAGGTTTTCGTATGGGTCTCTTCTTGTTAGTCGAAATCTCCTCGAAGAAGACTACCTTAGACAAACAAGTGACGGGTTTAACTCTTCTCAGGTTAATACGGGAAGGAAAGAAGCGAAAGAGCCGCGCTCTTGCCTTGGCTGGCCATGATCATGTCCATACTAAAACGGACAGGAACCTAAAGGCAAGCAGTACCTCTGCGATGTACCGGTACCTTCCTTCTCGAGTGGAGTAAACATTAGCGTTTGACAAGGATAATAGTTCTCCAATTCCCCACTTTACCTGCAATTAGGTTGATCGTCTTGCATGGCGTGTGCCCGCTATTAGTTACCCTCGTCGTACAATGCTGTACCTCTGATATGTCGCAGAAACCATTAGATTCTAACCATCCATTCATCCCGACGGGACAAAGTGGAAGCCTCGAAGCTCCTACTGGTCGCTGGGCAGGAACTGGAAGGTGTAGCTCACCAACCTGACAGGCTGTAGAAAATGCAAGTGCAACGTGTCCGCAGGCACGGCACGGAAAGCACAGACAGACATATGCAACTTCCTTCCAGTCATTTTGCCTCTTTTCAAATCTCATCTCCTTACAGCAGCAGCAGAGCTCGAGGGTCTAATTCACCTTCCCACGAAACAAGCAAGGGGTGCGCATAACCGCAACATCGACACTGGATCCGTCGAATCGGGTTCCTTGTCTTCCTTCCTCTCCGTCTCCTGGTCCTGTCCCCATGTAGGTGATAGACTCCGCTCCGCCATCTCAGAATATGGACCTACCCCAATCATCCATGTTCTTCCGTCCGTATCGCGTTTCTTGGCATTCAGACCCTCTAGTTTCTTGTTGATATCCACACTCTGAGACTACTTGCTCCAAGTCTGCCGGCTTCTTGTTGATCGGCGACACAGCAAGAAGCTAGGGGGTCTACCTTCAAACCTTGGACCTCACTAGAAGCTGGAATCGAACGAATTCTTGCCGCAATGGCGGCCATCCTGCCTCTAGCGCACCCAGTTGATTGAGGCCCCAGTCCTCTCTGGCTCTTGTCCTTCCCTCCTAGACTCATATTTAAGAAGCGTCGTTTCCCTCCTTGTTCGCCCTTGATTTCGGTCATCATCGCTCCTCTTTCTCCCCAAGACCAAGGTCACTTGACCTTTTCCATCTTTCTTTAATCCCTATAACTCTGACAGGGTTACCCAAGAGGGAAACATCCAACATGGACTCAAAGAGTTCCAGCGACAACCCGACTAACGTCAGCCAGGAGAAGGGCGCTACCATCACCGAGCAGACTGGAGATGTCCAGACCGGTGCCGGCTTTGCCTTTCAGGAGGAGAGCTACTGGACCCGAAATGGTCTTACCCTCGAGTCCTTCCAGCGACGCAAGTTCACTGGCGATGCTGAGCTCGATCGTCGCATGAAGCCTCGTCATCTTCAGATGATCGCTATCGGTGGTTCCATCGGTGCAGGTTTCTTTGTCGGTTCAGGAAAGGCTCTCTACACTGGTGTAGGTTGATACTCCTTCCATCGTCCACAAATATTGCTAACAACTTGCTGTAGGGCCCTGGATCTGTTCTTGTCGATTTCATCCTGATTGGTGCTATGATCTTCAACGTCGGTATGTTATACTTACCTTTACTTAACATATGGGAGTGAGACTAACACGTGCTTGACAGTCTACGCTCTTGGTGAACTTGCCGTCATGTACCCCGTGAACGGTGGATTCTACATCTACTCATCCCGCTTCATCGATCCTTCTTGGGGCTTCGCCATGGGCTGGAATTACGTCGCACAATGGGCCACTGTCCTGCCTCTCGAGTTAACCGTTTGTGCTGTCTGTATCCAATATTGGAACGAGGAACTCTCGCCTGGAATCTTCATCGCCATCTTCCTTGTTGCCATTATCTTCATCAACATATTTGGTGGTATTGGTTATGCCGAGGAAGAGTTTTGGTCGTCTTGCTTGAAGCTCGGTGCTACTGTCGCCTTCATGTTCATTTCTCTTGTCCTTGTTTGTGGCGGCGGTCCCGACAGCGGTCGCTACAACGAGTACTGGGGTACCCGTCTTTGGAACGAGGACCCCGGTGCTTTCAAGAACGGTTTCAAGGGATTCTGCTCGGTCTTTGTCACTGCAGCTTTCTCCTTTGCCGGTACTGAGCTGGTTGGTCTCGCCGCTGCTGAGTCTGAGAACCCTACCAAGGCCCTCCCCGGTGCCATTAAGCAGATTTTCTGGCGTATTACGCTCTTCTTCGTGGTTGGTCTCTTCTTCATCGGCCTCCTCATCAGCTGCACTGATGAGCGACTCAACATTTCCGGCTACTCTAACGCCAAGGCTTCACCTTTCGTCCTTGTTGGCGAGTATTCCGGTCTCAATGGTTTGAACCACTTTATGAACGTCATCATTCTCGTGTCGGTTCTTTCCCTCGGTGTGTCGTGTGTTTATGGTGGTTCCCGAACCCTGACTGCTATGGCTCAGAATGGCTATGCTCCCAAGATGTTCGCTTATATTGACCGCGGCGGTCGTCCTCTCATCTCCGTCGCCGTCCATATTCTCATGGGTTTCATCGCCTTTGTCAACCTGGACCCCAAGGGTACAGAGATTTTTGACTGGCTCCTGGCTCTTTCTGGTCTCTCAACCCTCTTCACCTGGGGTTCCATCTGTGTTGCTCACATTCGTTTCCGCAAGGCTTGGGCCCACCAGGGTCACAGTTTGGACGAAATCCCTTTCAAGGCTGCCTTTGGTGTTGCTGGCTCGTACTTCAGTCTCGGGCTGATCATTATCGTCCTCATTGCTCAATTCTATGTTGCGATTGTTGCTCCTCCTGGAGAGAGCGGTATGGGAACTGTCGAAGGCTTCTTCATCTCTTACCTTGCTTTCCCTGTTGTCCTCGCCTTCTGGGTTATTGGCTACCTCTGGAAACGTGAGGGATGGCTCTCGATTGATAAGATCGATGTCGACACTGGCCGACGTGAACATAATTGGGAAGAGATCAATGCTTACCGCGCCAAGGTTGCTACTTGGCCCGCTTGGCGACGCTTCCTCAACAAGATCATGTAAATATGTAATAGATTGTTGAAGATCCGTTTGCTTAGTTTGTTTGAGTTGGAGTATTGCGACTCGTACATCCACTCTCATATGTATCTTTTATAGTTGAATACGATAATAACATGTTATCATGCATATTTTGAAAATTGTTTTGTCTTTGTGAGCCGTTTTGTCTCTTTGGATAAAGTTATTTGGGTGAGTAAGCACAAACCCACGAAGAGGTTTACTAGGATCTCCCTGGGCAATTACCAATTTTCCATGGTATCTTGGCGAAGTATGGGTTGCGAGTTGCACGAGTTGCGAAAAGAATCTTCAGCACTGGAAAGAAACGCCAACATGTTACAACGTCTCACACGGGCTTTTTATCTAGTATCTCAGCTACTGAACTTGTTGTCGACCGCGCCCTATAGCGAGTTGAACTTGACATGTGTGGGGATGATCACGCCCTTCAAGTGCGCCCTGTGAGTTAATACGGGTTCATGGTGGAGTTTGGGAAATTGGACATGATCAAATTGGCATATAAAGATTTTCTTTAACCTTCAACTGACGGAAGAATATATGCTGGCAATAAATTCAACGGTGATGCGCAGAGGTTCGGTGTCAAGTGCAAAGAAGGCACTTGTTAGACGGCATATAACCTTGGCCAGTGTCAGTCTCATCGATACAGGTGCTTGAGGCTCTACTGCTTCGTTCCAAGAGTCAACGACAGAGTACGGGGTTCTTGTTGCGCTCTCCAGGCTGTAGCGGATCTTGTTACGTACAAACCCAGATACCACATGTGAGGAAAGATCAAGATCGGTACCGTCGGATATCCTGGGGTTATAGGTAATGTAATCCACCAAGCAGATATTCAACCTGAGCAAGGCACAACCTGAAGAACTTGAGACCAAACTCCGACCATCGGCGCAGGTATTTACTGAGTTTATTACGAGACAGAAAGCCAACAGAAGTGGAATCATCAATTTATCATGCCCTGTTTCTCCAACGCGCCAGGTAAAGAAGACACGACGGCGTCTCGCTCGAGCCAACACCATATGAAAGTCACTCAAGTACAGTACTTGTGCTCCGGAGCATGCACCCCAGAAATAGCCTAGATCCAGAACTCCACACGATAAACTATCTTGCCTGGTACTGTACATGTACGGGACCGAGAAAAGAAGGACAAGTTTAACTATAAGCGAAGCCATTGGGAGCAATTACTCGTACGTATTTTTTACATGATGGAAATTGGAGATTGTGCGGGGGAGAGTTCTTTGGGAGAGAACCTTATCATTATTGGAGACACATGCGGAGAACCTCCTTGTAGGCTGAGGGGATTAAGAGCAGGGAGTAAGGGGAGAGAGAAAGGGGTTTCGTACACCTTACCTTCCCCTTGGGTATTCTTGATTTCTCCCCCGGCGCTCTTGAGTTGGGTTTAAATGCACGGCCTTGATTAGACATGGATCTCAAATAATTATCTTCTTTGAGCGACTTGGAAAGAAGAGGCTTCGTCTTATCGGCCAAGTCCCGAGCTTTGTCTGGCGTGAGATACCTCTTTCACATGCCATGTATTCATGAGCCAGTCATTATATTAGGTGTCTACCCCAGCTAGGTACCTAGACTCTCGGTGCATATCTCCAACTCATTGACTCCAATTGCAAATAGTGGCTAAAATTCTCCCGTTCCTTATAGAACTCTTCCTCGCAACCATCTGTATTTTACAACACCAAAAATTACATTCACTTACACAGCTCCCGCCAAGAAAAACAAATACCGATGCAAGATCCAGAAATGCCCTCCACTTCCCCAGACTTTCAAATCTTGGGATCTTTTTCATTACTCAACGGTTTGCTTGTTGACAAGGTATATCCCCAGCTTTGGCCGGCGCAAGCCGCTCGTGCCGACGCTGGCCACCTCGAACCCAAGATTTCCATGTCTTGCGATCTGATTTAAACTCGTGGGCCTTTGCTCTCGTGCCGTGTTTTAATGCAGTCTGTTCCTTTCACTAGGGGCCGATCATTTTGGAGATGATGGACCCGTTGATGGGGCTGCTGGGAGTGTTGTGATGTAATAGAAACTAAGGGTGTGAGATACCATGAGTTTCGCGGTGTACAGTACTTCTGTGAGCCAAATGTCGTGGATCTCACTCCTAATAGTCCTGTATTATAACAGAAGCTCCGAAACATTCTGTGCCATTCTAGTCTAAGACTAGGGTAACTGCTAGATACCAACAGGTCAAGAACTACTAAAGTCTTCTAATAACTCTCGAAATCTTGACAAGTTGTTATAGTTATATGTGCTTCAGATACTTGCTTCAACCTGTAGAAATGCGGGGGCAAAGACACATTTAAAGTATTCGGCATTTTCCAAAGCATCAGATAAGCTCTATTGGGATAATAAAGGCGCTTCATGAAGAGTGTTGCACGTTGGCACTGAAAGCTTGGCTATTACTTAGCAATTCTAGCCATTCCGTCGGCCATGGGATATACCACGTATTCTACTTTTCTATACTTTCGATAATGCTATGCCTCTTATTGTTGACAACTCAGTTCTTCATTCGAATATTGCTGGGAACAGTTGCCCCGGCGTAAGACTAAGCAAGTTGTCGAGAATTGGTAGATGGTGCACTTGTTCGACGAGACTGAGCTATCAATTCTCGTACATAATCTAAGACTCCTACTGTTTGTATAGGAAGTCTTCATAAATCTCTCTCTAGAGCATTATACGTTGCCTTCGTAGGTAACACTATGTAATCCCTATCAAGAAATAATTTGAGCCTCAACAGGGCAAGTCCTAGGACGGAAAGATACTACTGTTTTTCTCGTTGTTATTGTTTGGTAGTCTGCCTATTTCTAGTCGAAAAGAACTCCTGTCCATTCTCATGGTCAAGTAAGAAATAATACGGGAAGGAGAGGGTTGATTAAGGAGTTGCACCATATATGGAAGGCACGAAAGGCAATTTCTATCCTCTCACGTATAGAAATTTGAACAATGTTTATTTCAACTGCAAAACACACTCGATCTCGCAAAGCGAAAGGGGGAAAAGAAAAGAGCCCAATTCATTTCAATATAATTCGATCGTATGATGAGTAGAGAGTTCCTTGGTGATGGCAATTTGCTGACTCGGAACAGTGCCCTCCCATCCCGACATGAGACTACCAACGCTTCAACACCACAACCACTTCATAGTACACAAGCAGGGCAAAAAAGAGACGCGACTTGCAAAAGAATCAAGTCGCTATTACGACTCTCGCATTGCGTAATCTGGGAATCGAACCCAGGGCTCCCCGATACTTGAATGGCAACGGAGAATTTTACCACTAAACCAATTACGCTGGTTCTTGTTGTTGAAGACGACTGCAATATCAACCTGAGAAGAGCGCATACAAGCAAGATTTCTCTTGTTGACAAGGTATTGCTGAAGAAGACTGGACTGGTAGTCGGGGTTTGAGATTCTCGGGTACTGGTGTCCTATACAATCGTCTTTTGCATGGCGACTTGCTTAGTATCCATGAGTTTGTTACCAAAGGATAGGAAAATATGTGTTAGGTTCGGATGTTATCCAGCAAACAAAGAGCAGGTAGCTCATTGACATTATTCCTCCTTCAGAAACTCTAGAGCGTTATATTATGGAATCCAGAGGTATGGGAGCGAGGAGTATGAGTACATGGCGGCTGGGTAGTGATACGTGAGGTATAATGTCTAGTAGAGAAGACATGACCACAACTGAAAACGCTGTAAGTAAGTGAGTGTCTAAGCTGATACGAGAGAGAACAATGGAGCCTGCAATACCCCAGTCACCTCTTCAACATTTCTCAATTACCTATGGGGCTATGGAGGAGATCACAGCGGCCACAACAAGTGGAGAGCTCTGGACAGCCGTTGGGATAAGTCAGCACCTTGCCGAGTACTTGGCCAAGGATCCCCTCTGTTGGGTCTCTAGGTTTGTTCTGATCATTCTGGGTTGCTTGTTACCTATTCGTTATTCGAAGCCTGGTATAGGCAATGGTTTCAATATATCAGAGGGCAGGCAAGCTACAGGCCAGCAGAAGGTCAGCAGGAATTTCTACCATCATGCTTCGTTATGCGAGACACCAATCGGTGGGATGCGGCTGTAAGTCGCATATGAGCTCGGAGTTTGGGCAGTATGAAATAAGATCGGCGCCATGAGTTGGGTTTAGACAAGCAGGTGACATCAAATCCCGTTACGGATTCTAATCCCTCGGTCTTCCCCATCAAAGTTCTTTTTCAGTGCATGTATTGTTGTTATGGTGTTATGGTGCACGCATCAGTCGGGATATTGAGATACCCTATATGCCCAAGAACTTCTACTCCATGCTTGATCCTCGTGGTGTCTTTTTTCTACCCAGCTGCTGCAAGCTTTTACTGAGCTCCAGGAGTTACCCATTGCCGTTCTTTGGATATGTCTAGCATAAGAACGGAGTAGTACTTACCTCATCCCTCAACTATCACCTACACCTATATAGACCTTTATATCCATCTTTCCCCCTTTCTTCAAGGGACATTTTTGCCGGCGGTTATATGATGTAGACTGAATCTTATTTGAATAGGCTTCTTAAACTCTAGCCGATCGATGGTTTACAGAAGCTGTAAGTAGCTCACATGCAAATATACAATCCATCAGCGGATGTTGCTCCTTTCTTGAGGAGCTTCTTACAGTATGGTTGTAATCTCAAATGACTCCCTGGTCTCTGTTATATCTGATGACATATCCTGGCATGTTAATGCAAGATCTTTAGTAACACATCTTCCTACCCTAACAGCTGTGTCGCTCGAGTTAACCAGGAGATGATGCTCCAGTATCTGATATGACAGAATTGAACAACGTTTGAAATATCGTGAACAGAGGAATTTAACCAATCTGTTATCTTCAGTTAGCCCTTTTGTGGTTGGCCTAGATGGCATCTTGAGGTCAATATCAGTAGTTTCATGCCGCTGTAAGTGGTTCAAGTCCCTTCGTTGTTTTTCTCATTGACCATTATGAATGTCAATTTATCAGAGGAAGGGATTCAATTGAGATTGCTTGTAAGATCGCTGTCGGCAATAGCTGACGAATTTAATTACTCTCGCATCAACGATTTCTTCAGAAAGGTTGCGACATGGACTGGCTTGAACACCATTGTGTATAAGTGTTACCCACCCTACACTAGAGGCAAGACTCTCGAGATCAGTCTTTGCTTGATATATCACAAACCTTGGGAGGACAGGTTCAGAGGACCACTGTAGAATGCAACGTCAATTTCCGATTCGTGCTTCTCGTAACATGGCGTTCGTAATTAAAGTGCGTTGTAAGACGGCGATTACGCAAGCCACAGTTCTGTTACGAACACTTGTCCCTGCAACTCATTCTGAGACCTCCTCTCCTTAGGGAAATAATTCCATCGACGCAACCCATAGACACTAAACAAAGACAACACCTTTTCAATTGGAAGCAACAAAGAACGACCCAAATCGTGATAACCACTTTTGGTGTTGAATTGCTTTATTGTTCACAGTTTCGGGACATCAATAGAAAGAGAAAGAGCTCCAAGTTGTTTAACCTACAGCGTGCACGTGATAAAGGCGAACATGGCCCAGTTCTCTATCGCAACTCGACCTCCTCTTACACTATCGCATTTCGCAACCTTCAGCTCCCCTCCTATGGAAGCGTCACCGCTCACTCGCCAGCCTCAGCCTGAGGTCTTCACCCCAAAGATCATACAGTTGTATGACTCTCTCTTCAAGGTAAGTAAGCCACCTCTGTTATGCTCCTTTTCGTCATCGTGAAACTAAATCCGCTTCCTCTTAAAAGGTAGATATCCGCAGAGCTTCCACTATGCGCCCGCGCCTCGACTGATCCGCCCTTGTTCCGAATTAGGATGACTACGACGACGAAGAGAAGACTGATGGCTTCTGGACCGAGTTTTTCCTTCTTAGACCCGATCGTGCCGCCCTGAAACGTATCCTCAACGAGCTGAGTCCTAGCCATGTCTTGTCCCTCGATGTTCGCACGCAGGAGCTCTTTGCGAGGGCCGTAGCTACCATCAAGGGCTCGCATAGCCTTGCGCAGCTACACGCGCTGGACGTGAGTCATGTACAGCCCGATTACAATCGACGAATTGGTCCTGACACTTGACAGACACTCAGTGTCTTTCTATCATGCCTCCTCTCCAAGAGGTACCCGCACCCAAGCTCCGACATGATGGTTCTGCTCGCAGGACTCGACCATATCGATTCCGTCTTTACCGAGTTTGTCAGTGCTTTGGAAGCTATAATAAGGAATGGCAAGGACTGTAAGAACTCAGCGTCACACAATATAGTGGCCAAGCTGACCCCAGGGTAGTGGACGTTCGGTACAAGGCTGTTGAAGTGCTGTTGGCGGTAACGGCTGGAGCATACCAAACAACACTTTTGACATACCTGATCCAAAGGGATCTCTTTCCTGCAGTCATGAAGGTACTGTGATACACCGTAAGGCGGCATGTTCCCCGACTAACTGCATTCAAGTTCATTCAAGACTCAGACACACCAAACCAAGTACTCCAACCGTTTACACTCCTAGGCCTTCTAGCCAACTACAACAAATTCGAATTCCAGAACCCTTACCAGCAACGACTAAACGACTTTGTCAACGAGGCTGTGATTCAGAAGATAGTCGGTGCCGTGGGACAAGCATGTCAAACTGTTCGATCTCGATACATCACCATCCAGGATGATCTTCCTGAAGGCTGGACCTTCAGCGCCACTCTCAACATGATCGGACTTGGCGCGATTGCACCTGGACCAAAGCCCGTGAAGAACCCAGTGTACGATGTCGAGACAGCCAAGGCTCTCTTCACGAGGTTGTAAGTTTAACAAGTCTACTCGTTGATCAACCCGACTAACGATCTGCTAGACCTGAGGAAGAAGCTGCTATTCTTCTGGCAACATACGACTTTACTCATGCTAACAAGCTCTTCTGCTTCAATCTGGTCACACTAGCAGCAGAACCAGGTGCTGAGCAACCCATCGCCAGCTACCTTTCTCTCACCTCATATCTCCTTCAGCACGCCTACCTTTCACCACGAGCTACATACTACGCTCATCTCAACCTCATGGTATTCCGCCTCCTTATCGAAGACCCTACGATTTGCAAGCGTATCTGCAGCGATGAGTCTCGCGTATCAGTCCGTTTATGCCGCCAGCGTCAACCTTACCTTCCCCTTGTCAAAGGCGACCGAGTCCTCGCTTTGTCCCTTCTCGACACCATGATCGATGCCGTTAACCACAACCTCCGCCGTCGTCTTGACGTTAGCCTCTACACACTTTGCTTCGGTATCATGCTCCGCATCATCTCGTATCTCTCCCGCACACGTACACGCTTGGAGTATCATTGGCCTGAGTTCTTCCGCTCGCTGCTCTCCATTGTTCGCTTCCTCGCCACATACACAGCCGACCTCAAGGACCTACCCCACATTGACACCCTCCTCGACCATGTTGTCAACTTGATTGCCCTCTCTCTGTCCGCCGGCGAAGCCTTCCTCCCCACACCCGCAGACTACGACGACCTCTTCTACAAGGTCGTCGAGTCAGGCGAGGTCCTTACCAAGTTCAAGGAGAACTACCGCTTGGCTAACCGCCACAGCAACTCCATTGATACCCTCATCAACGTCAGTGCGCACTACAACCAGATGCTTTCCGAGGGTGGTGGGAGTCGCCGTAAGCCTAGTCTTTTGACAACGCAGGAGGTTACAGAGGTTATTCGCCAGGGATATGAAACGTTGAGTATCCAGGCCAAGGAGGGGTTGGACTCATGGGAGCGGTACAGAGAGGCGGACGAGAGAACGTTGCTGAAGAAGATGGCGAGAGCAGCAGTTGGTGATGTACGTATTATGATTGAGCGATAGAGCTGGTAGCTAAGCGGTCTAATGACATGATGAGACTGTTCCGGTATAGGACTTCAATGACTACGCATCAAGTGATCAGTAAGACTCATTCACCAGTACTTCCTTGGGATGAGTCGCATCTCTACGTTGAAAGCACTCCACCTTTGATAGTATCACACGGAGCAAAACCTGGACTTAGGCAAGCCTTGCCATGGCATCGAAAGAATTACGTATGCGCAGCCCGACAGCCTTATTACTGCCGTCTCGCCAAAGCTCAATCATCTCGCCTAGCTATAATAAGATTCGCTTGTATCGAACGCTCTTCCCTGCGCCCTTCTAGAAAGAGTATCCTCTTCATCTTGCCTGGATCTCACGAGGCCAATATGCCATCGTGTACACTGTTCATGATTCATGTCAGCATCTTCATGCTCTCAGTATTTGATATTAAAGAGAGTTTCGGTTGATCCGCCCATGTGGAGTGCAATAGTCAATGGAACATGAAACAAGAAGGCCCTTTAAGTAGCATCGTGACGTTGAGTAGTATCGTGCTTTCTCAAGCTGTGAGCCTCATTAAACTAGCCACTTCAAGGTAGCAAGTCGCAAAGCATGGAGGGCTGTACCCAAGTGTCATTAAATGGCCGAGATAGCGTAACCTCGGTAGATAAAAGCATGTGTCACTGTGTCGTGTGACCTCTAGAGTTCCATAGTCAGTTCACGATGGTGGTCTACCCATGATCTGCGAGAAAGATGTCCCAGTATAGTAACAATCAACAACTCTTCGTGTCAAGGAATATGCCGTCGAGTCACCGTCAATCCGAGACACAGTTTCACCGCACGAACCAAACAATGAACCTACCGTCCCGCAGCGTCCCACTAACAGCATTTTGACAGCAGACAAGGGTATACTACCACGTGGGCGGGATTAGGCAAAATAAGAAGGACTGTAACGTCGTTCGGCCTCAGTAATGCGCCGAACTGGACAAGTAAGTAAACATGAGTGCTCTAGCGAATTCTCGAAGAATCTACTACCTTGAGATGAGCATTCAAACCTGCCAAACTTTGACTTAGCAATGCGACTATGGCCAGCATCGTAGTGTTGTGTCACCGGGAACGCCGCTGGTATCCCCTGCGACTGGAAAGTCTTAGTTCCGGTTCCGAGGAAGGGCGTGGCGTATGTGATCTCTCATCTTTTCTCCTTCGCTTCGCCTGAGAATTCCGACAATACGGTGACGAGACGAGGCTCCCATGCTTAGCTCAGAGCCACAAGCCACGTACTCGGGGGTATTCAAGTCAAGGCATCCGGAGGCCTTGGGTGCTTCATCTCGTGTTGAATCCAAGCAAGCAATATGAAACCCATCTCATTTTTCGAATATCGGCCATGGCCTTTGCCGAATCTGAACTCGCATGTAACGTGGACAAAGCTCCAATATACCAATTTCTCCATATGCAGGAAGGGTTCTCTGTCACCGCCGTACTAAGACCAAAAGGTCTTTGGAGTTCGGGGACTCTTAAAGCCCAATCCAACCTAATCTACCCAAAACGTGTTGCCAAGTGACCCAATTCGAGGGATCTACCCTACTGCAAGTCCTGGGCATCGATCCCAATTCGAGGGTTTTGTAAAGCCGATCGTCATGTAACTTCGCGAAATGGGGTGTGGTGTGGAAAAGAACTGATTGCCAGGCCAGGCCAGGCTTGCCAGGCAACAGGTTTCTCTCGTCAAGGTGACATGGGAATGCGGTCGAGACGGTTGTCGTTTGTGAGCCGAGAGAAACTATGCCAAAGATGGCGCGGTCATTTGGCTGAAAATGGACCCCGGCTTCAGCGGGTAGATATCCGCCGACTTTGACAGGCCCATCGCAGCCAAGGGCAAGCCTCAGTTGATGTTGTTGGCTTGAGAGCCATGACGGGGATGGGATCGTGGGACATGGCGATGCTCGGTCAACCATTTCTGTAGGTGATGACCTTTGACCTCGACGGTCTTATTGAAACGACTTATTAATAATATGCGTGTCGCGTCTCAATTCTTGTGACTGTTTTGTTTTGCGTAATAAGTCAGTTCCAGGACTCTCTTCGCCTGGAGAATAGAGAGCCTCTCCCGTTTCATCCATCTCATCGTTTGGCCTTGTCTCTTACCTCACCTCACCTCGCCTCGCTTCGCGTTAATTAACTACCTTGTCGTAACCCCCAACCCTAAGCCTTCCTAGGAACCAGCTTGCACCCGGGGTGCTGCAACGGTAAAGATGAGGCGTTACTAGCGCCGGCATGTCTTGAATGTCATGTCTCGATGTCAGAATCAGTCAAAGAGGTGGCTTGACCCATGCGCTTTTACTTGACCCAGCAATCGTAGAGTAACTTAAGCATACAAAGCCAAGAATTCGCCTGTGAGTAATTGTGACAGATGATAACCAGCCATGCTTACTTATATTTGAATTGATATGTGAGCTGAAGCCATAGTCTCAGAGCTTAATCCTCAAGGATTAAGCCGAATGCACGAGTACCTAGTTACGGTCAGCACAAACATGCAAATCCATCAATCAATCAATCGTGTGATATGATTGCGATAGCCTAACGAATGTCCTAGCAATGCAGTGCGTTGCATTGTGATGAGACGTACAGTTCGTATGGCCTCATCACCTTTGCCCCCGCATCTTGTATGATAGATAGTGGCTTACTTGATGTTGATCTGCAGATACTGAACTGTTCTGCGTACATTAATTGCATTATACCATGCTTCAGTACCACACCGGCGAGATGTCGCCCGTGGAAGCGTACTGACTCTACAGTCCTGTATAGAACACTTGACATGTGCTTCAAGGATTATGCTTCCAGCATCCATATTATTAGCAAGAGACTGAGCCCACAGTCTTTGTCTCTGTCCAGGTGTCAAATGACGTGGGTTTACTCTCGAAACCAAGGACAACATGTCCAATTCGTAGTACTGATACGGTCTCTTTGATGAGGGAAATGATCTGAACTAGAGCAGAAGATCCAACAGTCAAGGATCATGTACGATGCGTCGCTTTGCGATGCGATGTGACGCTGGGATACCCTCTATATTATACGCCCGTTGTGAGGCCACTGCATCCACCCAACGATCCATCGCATGAGGGGAAATGCCACCTCGTTCTTTTCCTTCTTCTCTGTCGATCAGTCGCATCATGATTGCTCGACAAGAAATCGCATGCAATTGGCATGACAGGGAGGGTAACTCTTTGGCGTCGGGGGAAGTGACAACTCCCCTGCATTCAACTCACATCAATGCAGGAACCCGACCAAAATGCCATAGCCTGTTAGGCTAGTGCAAATAATTTCTCGTTCCCTCAGTAAAACCGAGCTTAACGCGTCTTGAAGTGACATTGCCTTAACTTGACGTACATCCGCATTAAGGCAATATAGCCTCAGCGTCCAAGACTCCAAATGCGAGACCGTTGAGCTTCATGATAGCAGGCAGGTCCGCGTGTCACCCTAGTAAGATGCTATATCTCGTGTTAGGTTGGAACGTACTGTAAATCGCTGTAATCATTAATAAGAATACCCCACGTACAGGATGCAACAGTCCCAGGGATCCTTGCCTCTTCGTATATTGCCCCGCGACCCTCGTCCTCCTAGCGACGTCGTATTGGTGCAGTTACGCCGATGCTCTTCTTCTGCTTAGGGCATTGATCCTGTTGGAGATTGTAGAGTATAAATGGAGTGTCCAAAGAGTTTTCTGGAAATTGTAGGAGCAAGGTCAGGATAAATGAATGTCCCTTGGGTCCCCAGATCAAAACAGTCATCGCCAATCGGGCCTGTTGTATGCGACCTGTTCCAGACCCTTTATCGAACACGGTAATCAGTCGTTGCAACACAGAGCTCTCTAAATTCCAGAGAATACTTTGCACCTACCATTCGAATAAGTAGCAAGCAACCAATTGTCACACACTTCTCTCCCATCTCAGCATGATTGATAAGGCTGAATAAATTGAAGGTGCTCCAGGGTAGCCATGGATCAGAGGGTTGGGTTAGTACTGTGTACCACGTCTTTGGGAATTAACGACAACACTGGTATTAACGTAGGGAGCAGCTTACTTCCACTTGATCCTTGAATGATGCCAACTCCACTCGTAGAACACAATGTAGGATTGGCGATATGATATTAGATTTGGTTCCAACCAACAGCACGAGACTGACAGGACCGGCGCGGTTGCCAATAATTTCACAAATCCCAAAGAATCCCTCACTGAGGTACCACGACCCAGCAGATTACTCAACGTAAAGGCTCTGGCAGACCTGTTGATCTGTATTCATATCAGTAACTGAGTAACAGTGACATGGCAAGCCCTGGACTCACCCGTAAAATCACCTGTGAAAAGTCCAGATCACCTAATCATTCGTACCACCCTTGCAGCAGGTGCTGCATCTTGCCAATAATGATTGTTCCGTTATTCTTGCGTTGGTCTGGATTGCCACTCCTCAGTACGAATGGTGAATCGAGGCCAGCATTTGCTTATGATAGGGCTTGCAAGGTATAAGCTTCTCATGGCAGCGTACGAAAAGTATGCTCACGCCATGTTTGACAGACGACGTAGGAGTAAGAAGCAGTTCCTTGGCAATTCCTCGAGACTCATTGCTGCACTCGAGGATAGTCTATAACTGGTCAGATAAGTTCATAGCGCGCTCCATGATTCATTCTACCCCCTCATTATAAACGGTTGTTTGCTTTTGAGTGTTCAAGCCATGTCTAAATTAGATTGAGTCAATTAAGGCCGTTTCGAAACAGCTCGCTCTCTTCATCCCGGAAAGTATCGGTGCGAGTGTTGTTAATAGTTGATAGAGTTAATTTGGGCGACCTGGATCGTAGCGATACAGTCGAAGGTTGACCTTGACGCGGGTTGGATTCCGCCCTCTCCTATCGTACACAATGCAGTAGTCGCAAACCTTGTTTTCTTTTCCCAGTACAGTCGCTCGATTTGAGCTCGACTCAGCTCTTTGGGGATAGGATTGTCTCTGCTTATCTCCCGTACTTAACGAGCTCAAGCGGCGTGTTGTTGTGATCGGCAGATTGACAAATGCATGCAGTTGGCTTTCACTTGGCCAAAGCCATGTGCCCAGCAGCCCCAGCCCCATATCAACTAGTTGAGGATGAGGCCTCTGCTCTCCGACGACGATTGGTGTTGCGGTCAATGCCAGGGTCATGAATCTCGAATCTGATATTTGATATCACAGGATGGAGTGGCCTCACACGGGACAAAATGCCGACTGTGTGTCTACTCTAGATGAATTTGAACATTCAAATCGAATCCCTGCGCAAGCAACAGAGTACATCATGCCTATTACGTGAAAACAACTAATCTGCACAACATTGGTAGATTTAAGTGTGCAATATCCTCAGCAAGTGGACTGACTGTTGACAAAAAGACCACAAGGTAGGTAGCAGTATGCACAACCATTGAGAGTCAATTGTTCAATAGGTGACGAGCCGCAGCCGTTTGGTCTAGGCCCAAGCCCTCAACCACCGTGAGCGGCCTCGTTTAGCGGCTCCATAATCCGGACTCCGGCCGGCCGTGTCTTGGGGCTTTAAACGGCACCAACGCCCGGATAAATCTCACGATGTCTTGGATGTAGCAAAAGCAATCTGCCGTACCAGGTTCCTGGTGTTTGTTGGGCATTGGCGCTGTCTGTTGATGGTGTGCTGGACCTAGGTAGGTATGGTGTAAGTTATTATTGTTGTCCTGGCCGGGAAATACCGTGTTAGATCCATCGTCAGTGCGCGGGTTTTGGTCCTGATCGTCTTCCGAGGTCTTTCTTTGCTCGCAACTGGCACGGCCCCCTTCGGGGTTTGTGCACGGCTGACATCTTGGGATGTGGGTTGCTTGATTGAGCTTCCAGTCTGCAATGTAATGCAATGCTACGCTGCCACTATGTAGATCAAGCAAATAACCGTAAATTGCGCAGAAGCTGTAGCTACTTCTTTTGAGGCAAAAGCAAAACCGACCAGGCCATTACCGAGGCACATATGTACAGGTCATATTGCCGGATTCGCTGATCGCAATGATCCACAACTGGACCCTAAAAAAAAAGAAAAAAAAGAAAAAAAGGCAAACACCATACCATTGTATACAGTAGCAGATTGACGATGAGGCGCCACGGGCGGCGCCTTCGAGTTTCAGGTACCATCACCAAATCTATCCAATAGGCGTGGTTACCGTTCTCTAGATTGGCAATCCGCGTCTAACACGTGCACTACTGCATGGTCCAAGACACTGCCTGCATAGATAGCACAGCAAACTCCAGACCAGCGTCTTGTTGCTTTTCTTCGCTTCATCAGCATTGTAAACTGCTTCCATTCACACCCAGATTTGGTAAACCCACCTAAGATCGAATGCCTTGTTGTTAGTAGAACATCGATGTACTCTCATCTTGCCGCCAGATAGATCTCTCCCGGCCGCTTGCCCCGGCCCTAAGTTTCCGGAGCGCCATGAAGCAAGTCTGAGCACGTCGGCAAGTCTAGTTCCCTGGTTGTTTGTAAAACTTTTGTTGCAGACTTAGGTTTTTATTTTTATTTTTTATCAACCTCACGTAGAATCGTTAAAATTCAGTGATCCACCAAAGCCACGTAAAATGGTAGTCTAGCAGAAGATGCGACCTCAAAACGTAAGACCAAATGGCTGAGCATTTTCTAGTGTTGGTCTGATGAACCAGATATTATGACGTACTCGCCCAGAGCTTGAATAATTGCCTTTGCTTGTCTCATCAGCGGAGCCAGCCAGTGCCGTGGGGGCAAGGCACTATCCCTGTTGCGAATTCGGTAAGTAAGCGGACCAATTCTTCTTTCGCGTATGAGAAGCGGCCCGGTGCGGCAAGAAGCCTCCATAACTTGGCGTCGTAATCACAATTACCATATCGTAATGAACAAGAATATCGTAGATCAGCGTGGGAGTCGGTAACTAGCGCAAAGTTTGATACGTATCCCCTGCGATGTGAGATGAGAAACGGAAGCGTCCAAAGCGTTTTGTAACTAGTTCGTTTGGTGAACCGTCACTAACAAACCTTCATTCTCGCGTTGCATGTATAAACGGACAAGCAACAGATTGAACGTTCCGTCCGCTATTGGTGCGATCCGTCTAATGTACTTCGGCACAGTACTCGCGTGGTGGTTGATCAAATATCATCCCAGCGTCGCTGGAAGAGCACATCCATCAGCTCCAATAGGATCTGACGAGGCAAAAGCTCCCAAACAACTACGATGGCATCAGGCAGCTCGCATCCTACCAGCCCCGGTGTCAATCCTATATCCTAGAGCGGAGGCATATAGCAGCGGCGTCTCTCACCGTTGCATGCGGGCCCAGATCTTCGCAAGGAGAGGCTTCTTGGCTCATACGGAGTGCCTCTACTGTTCCGGTGGTCCGGTAACTCAGAGTTCTCCCGCATAGTTCAGATAGAACTGACCTTGATGGCACACTACAGTAGTCAGTCCATTTAAAAAGTCTTTCGTAGTAAGTTTTGGACTTGCATATTCGACTCCGCAATGATATACGGGATATGCGCAAGCATGCAGCACTGTGGAACTCTTCCTCAAGAGTGCATCAACAAACGGCCAAGATTTTCCCAACGGGCTTTGAATTAGTGACCAATTGATCTTGTTTCGTTGTTGATAAGTGATAGTGGGTTTCGAAAAAAGCGAAGTCCAATGCGAAAGGTCCATTATTACTGCCTGCCGTAAAGGCGTCCCAGTAACGAGGCTGTTGGCCAGACACAGACAAGAGTTTAAGAGACAAACTGTGTCGAGTGGAGCATTTTCTAGGCGAAATCCTTGTAGGTGGCTTGCTTGAAGCAAACTGCCTCCAAACAATGCCTGTAATTGCATTTGTTGCACAATCGACCAACAAACGACCACGGAGCAAACATATGCGCGTTGGTGATACGTATGGGCTTGGCCTCTGTTACAAGCAGTCGATGATGATAACGTGATCTCGACCTTCTGCAAGGAGATATGCGGACGTTGATTCAAGTCGAGTTGTAAGAGCTGGGGTCGGCCAACTGCTGAGTCCTGAATACCCCCCTGTTAATGTCATGACAAACATGGGGCCGAACAGGCTGGGGAGGGTGAGCGATTGCATTCTCGTTTCTCGGTTGAGGATTTCGCGTAGATTAAAGCACAAGGTCTCGAAACCGAACCCCGGAGAAATCGAGAGGCCAGTGGTAGCTGCTCATACAAAAATTCCGGTGAGTGCCTGTGTCGGCCGACAAAGTATTACTGACGGCGGGCGAGACCGAGCATGTTGCGATGAATGGCCGCGATGGTCACGTTGTCGAGTGGGGTTTGATGTGATATGGCTTGTCCTGGATTGTATCATAGACCGGTGATGAAGATTTCGCAGAGTCTCGATATACGGGATAAACGCCTCCTTCGATACCCATTCTGCTCATCAACAGACTAAAAGGTTAATGTCGAGTGTGTAGTTTGGTTCCTGCTGCTTGCTCTATCCTCGGTATCTCGGTTGCGTGTTAGATACCGTGTAACCGAAGCCATGGGTAGGCTGCGAATCGATAGGCCACCACGGTTACCATTGCGGGGCCTTACCAACAAGTAGATCGATAATGCATACTTCAACTACACATTATGTATTGTGGATTAACAGACTGTGTTCGCCGCGAGTGTAGTCCTTTGACGGGCACAGAGGCCATAACTCGCAAACTAGAACAGTATTGGTCAGGTTTTAGGCCGGAGATATCAGTTCAAAGCGTAGGTGAGGCTGAGAGGCCCAAAGGTAAGGCTGACTTTGGAGTGTTGGAACCACAGTGCGCAGTAGTGAACCGATAGTGTGATGGGATTGGCGGGAACTCCGTTTAAGAGCCATGATTAACAATGGAAACTCTTAATCGATAATTGATCTCGGCGTTGTTGCAATCTGCAAACAAGATAGTTAGGCGGTATAACAGGGTCGGGTATAGACAGGGGTAAAGCCGTCGTTGGTACCGGGGAGGCTTCGCGGAACCAGGGTTAGGACCAGGAGTCAGGGATTAGGGCGTTGCCCCTGGCCTGGCAGTTCTGGCAGTGGCAGTTAACTTGGGAACCAACCGGTCCCTGTCAGAATGTTCGAAAGGGGGTTGATGTCACTGGCTAAATTTTAGCGTGAAGATGAGGGTCCAACTTTCAGGAGTAATTGAGCTGCAGGAATTAAGAGACGGGAAGAAAGGACGAGCACAAAAAAAAAAAAAAAAATAGGAAAAAGCAACGATAATCGTATGAAGACAGACGGCCTGTACGTAATGTCCTTTGGGGTGATATGACAGCCATCCATGTCGGCCCGTTCGAACGCACAAGTAAGGGTCAGGGTCTTCAGTCGATCCATGCTCATGTATTGACCGCGAAGGGTCCTGTAAAGAAAAGAAACGTTTTGCGGAGAAAATGTTAGATGAACGAACCACCAGAGCACGGTCGTGTCGTGGTGATGCTTCAGAGGTTGCGTCAAGTTAATCATTCAATAAATCAGAATATGTGAGAACAAAGTCCAAGCGAGCGGGAAAGGTGAAAGCGAAAGTGAGGCTTAACTCGATACCTTCCTTGGTGGATGAGGACTTGTTAGGCAAGTGCCAGGTTGGTACCTGCCATCGATTGATTCAACTGACTAAGTTAGCAGATTATGGTGACATTTGACAGAGGGTGCAGGCCTCCGCGCGCTTTCCATTTACGTTTACCTAAATTTGACAGAGACATTCCCAAGATCTAGAAGCCCCTCCCCCGTCCCTCCGTCTTGGACCCTTTTTTCAGGAGATGAGTATGTACAGACTTTGTAGCAATCAATGGACTGTGATACTGTCACACAACCAACATGGCTTTACCGTTCTTTGCGGAGGCGCCAGAGCATTCAGGACCATGGTCGAAACGCCAGATTGAGTACTGCTGCAATAGCGTCGCCTCAAGCAAGAGTCTTGTCAGGATAAGCTGTTGGACGAGTTGTACAAGGAATTGCTCCACGCAAGTGAATGCACAGCTATGGCACATCTGAGTGATAATGTCATCCTCGGTTACTTGATACATTTTCGTGTCATGTCCTAGCGAGAACCCTGATTTTTTTTCTTTTTTTTTTTGAACCTTTGCATTTTTTCCGACACAATGATCAGCAGCTAGTGGATGACGAAAGCATGACAGAAAAGGCAGATCGTGTTTTAGGAGAGGCTATGCCATGTCGTGAGATGAGCAAGCAAATTTAGCGCCCTCAGTACGAACGGTAACAGTGAGAGTGTGAGACCGAGTTTCTGGGAAACAATCGGCCTCTAGAAGCACAGAAGAAAGGGGTGCAACGTCTACCAATACGCATCATCTACGCCACGGCGGAACCAAGGAGGCGCCGTCTTGTCCAACTTCTGCGCCGGGTGGCAGACTAATTTGGAGCCGGCTCCTAAGGTGAAGCAATTGGTGTGCTTTTTGGTGAATCTAGACGCTCGACGGCGCGGACGTAATCACGAGGTGTAATGACGATCCGAGTTTGGTAGCAAGATGGGGAAATTCTTGCTAGATTCGGACCCAAGCGAGCTGGCTTGCTATTTGCTTGTCAAGAGCCAGGCACTGATGTGATTTACAAGCGTCATTGGTCTGAGGCTATCGTCATGATCTTTACACTTGTTATCTACTAATCTTGGTTTTCACTCAGGCGCTTTTGGGCGCGAATAAATTCAACAGTTGGCCAGGGCGCCAGTTCACGGCGAGAACACTGGAGAGGTAGGTTGCCAGATCTAACTATCATTTAATCGTCTCGGGGCATGTCATCGACAACAGGGTCCAGGCTTTTTATGATACCAGCCTACTGTACTCCGTAGTCTACTGCTTGGCCCAAGCTGTGTTCTCAGCTCAAGGGCTCGTTAGGCGGTTTCGCGGGGAGTCGGTGACAGCAATAGCTTGCGGCTGATATGGTCTCGTGGCTCCATATTGAGAAGACGCTGTTGCTGGAGATCCAAAAAGGGGACTGAAGATAGCTCCACAGAGGCCTCTATTGAGTCGTTACGGCAATTGCTGAGTCGGTAGACGACATGACCAGCTAGGAAGCTAGGCTGGGAATCCGTAGCTCCGTTGTAGTGCTGAAGCGAGACGCAGGAGAATGCATTGGCTTGTGCATCTTGCATATCGCCTGCAGCCCAGCTCAGGAACAAGTGAACTAGGGCTCAATTAACGTCAGCAGCCCAGGGTGAGGAGGCACAAAATAGAATCAGGATCAGAAACCTGACACCAAGGGAGTCAATTCCTCCTCGACTATTTTCTGTACCAGCGCCCTTGGCGCCGCTGAGATTCAAAGTGAATTGCCCTTGACGGAGGGATCTGTCACTCTTGTCCGTCATCACTTCGACCTACCCGGCACTAGCAGTGATCAACACGCCTGTTGTGACTATTGGGGTTTCTGACGACGCTGGCTGACGATGTTTAATACACACACATATACAATTAGCATGAATGATACTCCCTTGAAGTTGGGATTATGGTCGTATAGTTTATGGCTTTGCTCTGGGTCCGGCACAATATGCATTTCGGTATTATTCATGGCTAAAAATACTGTCCGCAGCTATGCGAGGGAAGAAATGCATGTTACTTTGTCGTGACACGGTGGCATCCAATCCGAGAACCCGTCACCCTAGACTAGAGAATGAAGCTGTTAATCCGTCTTAGCTACTACAGATTCCACGTCTGGTTTTACTCTGACTCGGGATCAACTCATCCCGTCATAGAGACAATCGTTCCGTGATGTGGGCATTCCTGCATTCCCACATACACTCTTGTACATACGAAGACCCCTCTCGCCTCCTCCGAGGCCAGCCATTTACGAGCTCAGCACACGACGCGACTATATACGATATGCATAGACGATGCATGAGGGAAGAGAGCGAGAATTATGGAGTGGGACCGAAGGTTGACCGTTGATATCTAACGTTATTCGACAATAACTGAAAGTCTGTTTCTAGGTTATCGGATTTTTACTTTGCAAAGAGAATTTTGGTTTTTGTATTCTTATTTTTACTTTGTAGCGCGATTTGGCCTACTAATTTTGGCGGGGTGCTGGCGTGTGATACGACGCCCGCAATCCCAGAGATACGGCACAATGAATCCATTTTTGTCTACATCTCTCCCTGGTCAGTGATGGATGGCCTCGATGGCTTATTAGGTACGAACAGCAAGTCACAAACACATGCACACACACATTTCATACAGGCTTGGCTGCAATCATTGCAATCGCGACTCACTGTGGAAAGGGGTCATCCACACTTGAATCAACCGTCCCCAAAAGCCAAGCCCAAGGGGTCAATATCTTTCGCCCTAGTTCAATTGCTTCTTGAGAACTTCATTGTGGCCTGGTTATCTTTAATTCACCTGCCGGCTCGCTGCGTTTTGATGGCGGCTCAGAAGGATTTTCTTTTTAGCTGCCTAGACAACAGGGGACATTAAGAAATAGCTTAGCTCAACTTTGGTCTTTCTATCTGGGCTGTCTTCGTCTCGGTCGAGAGGCCCCTGGTCGCTGTACCGTAGTGGGAAAACTCCACTGTCTACTGCGGCAGGTAGACACAGTCAAGTCGGGTTGGGTGGTAAAGTTATGTATGAATGTTAGGTTGGAGAGAAAAGCCCCGCTGAGACCGGGCACAATGCTTCCCGTACCTACCGAGTATGGTACGGTGCCACTCATCACCTACGGCGTTTCCTCCCCCCCTGCTCACTTCTCTCTCTTTTTCTTGGGTGACTGTGACTATTACCTTGAGAGGTCTTCGCCCCCCTGGTCAGTTTCATTGGAGACCTTACTTGAACTTGGACTTGGACTTGGGGGGCGTGGGGTTATCTTCCCGCCGGCCTTGCCCTGGCACCTTCAACACCAAGAATCCACTCCGACCCGTACGCTATCTCCTCCACCCCCTGGAACTTGGGACAGACCGGGACCCCCTGAACCGACAAAAAGAGAGATGGAGACAGAGCAGAGAGAACAGAGAGAAAGAGGTCTCCACTTGACTGACGAAAGACGTGGGTGCCCTGTGGTATGGCCACCAGGCCCAGGAACCGAGAGAAGAGAGTCCCGTCAGAAGACTAAAGAGTAGACTACCAGGTCACTACCGTACCATGTCGACTAAGAGGTGAAGGTGATAATACCACCGCATTCCCCAGACCCCGACGTTTTGTTCCCATCTCTTCCACCTCGACATTTGACTCGACTCGACTTGACTTGTACCTATCTTCAACTTGCTCTCTTCTCATTGTTTTATGTTAGTGTGCTTGGGTTCGGTTTACGGTCTTCACATTTGCGTATCGCTTTCACTATTGCTTTTGGTCAACAAACTCGACGAATTCCTGGACACAGCCATATAATTCGTCACCACCTAATTTGATATCAAGCTTTCTCTCACACACTGCCTCGGCCACAACATTCAAGAGCCAAAGCCATCCCTGCCGCTTCATCTCAACCACTTCATTCCATCAACCTCTTGGTCAACTCGGACAAATTGACGAATGACCTGACTCAGAACCAGACGACGATATATCGACGAAAGCTGAAGATTATTTGCGATTGGCCAACTGATTTCACTGGACCGATTAGATCACTGCATTACTCAGTGCCAGGACAAGGTAAGCTACAGGAAAAGAAAGCAACGAGCAGCCATTGCAATTTGTCTATTACACCGCACAGTCGCCCCATTTCACCTTTATCTTTTCTTTCCCCACAGTTGGTACGCAGGTACCGTACGTCGTCCGCAGCAAGGTACAGACAGGATTGGGGCAAGCAAGCATGCAGCAAGAGGTGCATCATCACCAGCTATGTATGGCTGTGAATATGCACATGAGCGGATCGTGCCGCATGCACAATTCAGGCGAGAAGAGCGGGTTTGCGTCTGTGTCGTTTGATCCGATCGTATACGACATCAGACGAGACAAGAGGAAAGACCGTATTGCTATATGTCATATGACAAGATACGATGAAAGTTAATGGAGGAGAGCTTGGGAGGGGGATCATGGGCACGTAGCTGTTGGTGGTCCTGTCTAGGTCACCTCGGGCAGTTATGGAACCTCTGAACTTGCTTTTGGAGGGTTCGGTCCAGTGGTTCCCTTCCCTAAGTCATCCCTCCCATCTCCGCACTGCGACTGCCATGGATGGAAGCTCACCTCAATGTTCTTCTCCGCTCTAAGCCCCTCCCTCCCCTCCATTTTCTAACGTCTTACACATCCATCCTTCTACGCCTTGCAGCGGAGCAGGTTCCCCCTGCGATAATAAGCATTCCTTGACTACTACTCCAGCCCACTCCATCTAGTCTCCCTTCATTCCACTTCTGTTCTTTCCCACAATCAACTCCATTTCCTCCCATGTGACTTACATGAATTGACCGACTGACATTCTTGCTCTCTTCCCCAGCCAACCGAACTTTCCCTCCCTCGATTTCTTGTTGCTGTGGTGCAATTCCATCAGCTTTGATCCGAACATCATCACGACTTACACCATTGGCATCGACACTCAGCAAACTACGCATACTTCTCTTGGATATCCTGATACAATTGACTGTTGGTGATTGTTGAGCAAAGGACAAGATCAAAAGGAAAGAGGATAGAAAGAGCCGGATCGATCCTCGGTTCGAATGGTTGTGTAAACCAACCGGCCGAAGCGTCCCTCGATGATCTGAACGACGACATCGATTGTCAGCGGCAATCGCACGCAATGCTGAGCAACCAACCCATGCGAGCCAGTCTCCAGGTGGCTCCTCTAACTATCGCCAAATCTCGAACCGATTCGACTGGAATTGCTTCATTGATCTCAGAGAACGACTCCAGCCTTTACTCACAATCACAAATGACACCACCCGCTACTCCCAATGGCTCGCAGGAGGACCTCTCACCCGCTCCTTCACCTCAGTACACTCCTCCTCCAGTCTTCCACAACTTCCTGCGAGCCTTCTATCCTTTTAACCCCAGCTATGTTATGACCGACTCGAGCGTGACGTTGCCACTTAACGAGGGCGATGTCGTGTTAGTGCACTCTATCCACACTAATGGATGGGCTGATGGTACATTGCTTATCTCTGGCGCCCGAGGATGGCTACCAACCAACTATTGCGAGGCCTATGAGCCTGATGACATGTGCAATCTTCTAAAGGCTCTTCTGAACTTTTGGGATTTGCTTCGAAGTACATCCGTTAATGATAAGGAAATCTTTGGTAACCAAGAGTTCATGAAGGGTATTATTGCAGGTGTTCGATTCTTGTTGGTAAGTCTAGTTCGACGGAACAACATACGATAATTAAATATTCTAATACGGTGCACAGGAACGAACAAACTGCCTCAACAGAGATTCCTCGTTCATCACAAGGAGCGATGCTTTGCGCAAGTGCCGCAAGTCTCTTCTCTCAGAGCTTTCATCACTAGTCAAAACTGCTAAGCGATTACAAGAGACACAACGTCTTGAAATTACTCCCGTTGAAGATGTAAATGACATTATCGATGAGATGATTCTAAAGGCATTTAGAATTGTGACAAAGGGCGTTCGCTTCTTGGATGTGCTCGAAGAGGATCGAAGGGCACGTGCACCTGCAGCCGTTACGGTTATGGATACAGTTCTCGAAGAATCATGCGTCCCTCCAACACCACCCGCTGATCAATCTACTTTCGATGAACAAAGTCAACCAAGCGCCAACGATACCGATTCACAGGCTGCCCCTAGTGTTGCAGCTTCTGAGTCGAGTGAAGCCACGCAGACATCGACTTCTATTTTCTCGAAACGACTATCGTCACTCAGCTCTCGCACTGGCCCGAGCTCGCATAGATTATCCCAAGGAAGCCTTGCGCAAGCACACCGCCTGTCTGCCACAATCTCTCACAGAGTCTCACTCGCTGGGCCTTCATCAGTGTCGCGAGCTCACCATCTCGTGACCGAACGTCTTAACCGTAGTCACGATACTTTCCTATCCCATCTGGGTTCTTTCATCGGACGCCTGCATCTCCAATCCCAGTCGCGCCCCGAACTAGCTTCAGCTATCCGTCAGTCTGCCCTATCTGGTGGGGAATTGCTTGCAGTAGTCGACGGGGTTTATGACCACATCAACTCAAGCTCAGAGGCTCTCGCCCGAGCTCGGTCCACCATGTTTGCACGAATCCAAGATCTTGTCTTTTCTGGCCGCGATACCCTGGTCAACGCGACCACGGAAGATGCTGATTTGATTATGCCCCACGACAACACAATGCTTCTTGCGTCCGCTACGGGTTGTGTTCGAGCTGCTGGTGACTGTGTTGCCAAGGCAAAGTCTGCCATCGAGCGCATCGGCGATTTCGAATTCGAGCTTGAGACTAGCAGCCTTGGTATTGACCTGAGTATTTTGGACATTGACATAGATGAGCGGGCGCGGACCCCATCTGTTTCAGAGCCCAATGTATCCGATACTGCCAGCGTCGCTGGATCGAACCGCCTTTCAAACTCGTCTAACCCTGCTTCACGACGCCTCACTGTTGTCGCAATCGACAAGCCCCTCCCCGAGGTCCCCCAGGTGACGACACCTACTGATGAACAGACCATTCATCAATCGCCTGCCTCTTCTCGACGCTCGTCAGTTGTCGATGACAATGTTTCTAGCGTTGCTTCCTCAATTTCTTCGCTTCGACCCTCTCTCCCTCCTCTTCCTAAGCTCTCCACTACTATTTTGGCAAACGAGGAATACAGTCCTGTTGATAACCATGACAGTGACTTCAACTCGTCTTCTCGCTTTGACAGTATGGTTGCGTCCAGCGCTGGCAGCAGTGCCACTTACCTCAGCCGTGACTCTGAAGTCAGCATTATCTCTCAATCGTCAACCCGAGCTACCACACCTGACCACACCCTTGCTCCTCAGAAGCAACCTTCTTTGTCAAACTTGAGCAATGGCGGAAGCTCATCGCAGATGGAGGAGGTAGATGTTGAGTCGAGACTGATGGAGAAGACATTTGCTCACGAGCTCATGTTCAACAAGGAGGGTGGAGTCACTGGCGGTTCCTTGCCAGCTCTTGTCGAGCGTCTCACCACTCACGAATCTACCCCCGACGCCATGTTCGTCTCTACCTTCTACCTTACTTTCCGCCTTTTCTGCACACCAGTCCGATTTGCCGAGGCACTTATTGAGCGATACGACTATGTTAACGACTCCCCTCACGTGGCCGGACCTGTCCGCTTGAGAGTATACAATGCTTTCAAGGGCTGGCTTGAATCCCACTGGAGAGATGAGACTGATCGCGATGCTCTCGACTTGATCATGCCATTCGCCGAGTTCAAGCTGGCTTCCTCTCTGCCTTCTGCTGGGCGACGTCTTTTTGAGCTTGCTCAGCGTGTATCTGGCGAAGGCTCTCTGGTGCCTCGACTTGTCTCTTCAATTGGCAAGACCAACACCTCGGTTGCTTCATACGTGCCCGCTGACACTCCTTTGCCTATCCCTGCTATCACCAAGGGTCAACTCAACCTTCTTACTGCCTTCAAGATGGGTAACGCTCAGCCTAGCATCCTTGACTTCGAGCCTCTCGAGCTAGCTCGCCAGTTGACCATTAAGCAAATGAACATTTTCTCCTCTATCCTTCCCGAGGAGCTTTTGGCTTCGCAGTGGATGAAGAATGGCGGAGTTGCTGCTCCCAACGTCAAGGCTATGTCTTCTCTGTCCACTGACCTATCTAACCTCGTCGCCGAGACCATTCTTCAGCAGCAAGAGGTCAAGAAGCGTGCGCAGGTCATCAAGCAATGGATCAAGATTGCACACCAGTGTCTCGAACTCCACAACTACGACGGTCTCATGGCCATCATCTGCAGTCTTAACAGCAGCACTATCAGCCGACTTCGAAAGACTTGGGACACCATCTCTACCAAGCGAAAGGACATGCTCCAAAACCTCCAGGATTTGGTCGAGCCCTCTCAGAACAACAAGGTTCTGCGAACCAGACTTCACGACCACGTTCCTCCCTGCTTGCCCTTCCTCGGCATGTACTTGACTGACTTGACATTTGTCGATATTGGTAACCCTGCTACCAAGCAGATGTGCCTCGGTCCTGAGTCTGAGGAAGATGGCGCTGGTGGCATCACTGTCGTGAACTTTGACAAGCACGCCCGCACAGCCAAGATCATCGGAGAGCTTCAGCGATTCCAGATCCCCTACCGACTTACCGAGGTACCTGACATGCAAGATTGGATGTCTTCTCAGATCAGCCACCTCCACGACAACGAGGAAGGTAACGGTAACGTTCAAGTTACATATTATCGCAAGAGTCTTCTCCTGGAGCCTCGCGAGACTGCCAACAGACCTGCTCTTGAGTCATCAGCCGCTTCTATTGTCGGTGTTGGAGGCAGCCGTGCTGATCTGTTCAGCTGGATTTCCCGCGACAGAGGCACTTCCACACCTACACCTACCCACATATAAGACTTGGTTGTGCTTATCACTTCCGACCCAAACTGGGCAACACCATTTATCATCCCCATCACCAAACGCACATATTACCTCCATCAGTAACTACTTCATCTTTGATACCCCCCATTTTGTTTGAACTTTCAGCAGATGGGAAACATTGTCATGTTCCTTATGATCTCTATATCCATCAGCAAAACGGCGTTATCTACATTTGGGTCTCACATTTATGTTTTACGGTATTCACATCAGTTCCTATGGCTGGAACTCGATCAGAGATCTTATCACAAAGCGCGAGCGCTCAGTCCTTTGAGGCTGAAGCATCTATTGAAATCGAATTCAACTAATGCTGCAATCACTTCGGCCTCGCGCAACTTTCAGGGTACAACTTCACGACGGAAAATTCGCACTTTTACCTTCTACTTCTCAACCTTCTTTCACTTCCTATTTTTTGCATTCCTGTATTATTCTCTTCGGGCGAAGAGCGGACAGGAGGCGGGAAACCAAAAACTTTTATGGCAAAGGTGCATTCGGAAACGGCCAATAACGAGGAAAAAAACCGTGGGGTGCCTGTTTCTTTTTCGGGTTCTTTTTAATGTATTTTCAACGACGGAGGGCTGGAATCGCTTAGCCCCATCCATGCAAAAATGTTTGTATCTGATTCTTACTGTATGATCAAGGATGGCCTGCCGCCTATGGTTTCTCTTTTTATTTTTCTCTTCTAAACCCATCATTGCACTTTTGGGAAAGGAGTCTGGTGATACAGGACAGGACTGGAGATGGACGGAAAAGAAAGACAAAAAGGATGTATTCTGCAATAGAATAGGAAGAACAAAAAGAATGAGGATTTGTTGTCCTTGAAACTAGTTTTCTTTGCAAAAAGTGACTCGGTGCTGATATCTGCATTTGATAAAATTTAGTGTAACTGCATCCGCAGACCATTTGATATATAGACAGCTCTTTGTAATAGTGCAAGATAATTACCCTCGGGCATAGTGTGTAGTCATTATATAATCATTTAGGTCACTTTGGAACGAACTTTAAGAAAGAACCAGCCGGTAAAGGCCACCGTATCATACATTTCTAAGTACAACCGTCTACCCCTTTTCAACAAAGCTGCCTGTCTCGTGCAATGCCAT
Source organism: Fusarium nelsonii (assembly GCA_014898925.1). Lineage (NCBI taxonomy): Eukaryota > Fungi > Ascomycota > Sordariomycetes > Hypocreales > Nectriaceae > Fusarium > Fusarium nelsonii. The sequence continues at coordinate 8,376 of JAAVUC010000140.1, read as the reverse complement.
AAATCATCAAAAGTCAAAACATAGATAGCTCCTGTAGGTATATACCATGACCCATTCCGCTGATCCAATTCGCGCATTGAAACGCCAAATATGATTATAATATTAATTAAGTATTCTTGTATATAGTATTTCGACTTTAGGGTTTAAGACTCGATGTCTGTGGTCGTCTTGGTCGTCGGTGCGACAACAACGTCTTCGATCTTCTCGTCGCTGAACTTGAGGTCCTCCTCCACGGGAATAGTGTCCTGGATCTTCATAAAGATCACGGGCGCAGCGATGATAAGCGAGGCGCCGAGGCAAGCCCATGTTGCAGCGAAGATGGTGTCGAATGGCTTGCCGATACCGTCCAGACGCCAGAAGATGGCGGCGCCGACGGATTGAATGCCTTTGTAGAAACCTGAAAATTTAGTTAGCGATCTGCTTTAAGTGCTGATATTGAGAAAGAGAGTGGAACTTACCAGCGAAGTTGGCTGTCTTGCGGCCGGAGTTGGAGAGAGCGCCCATGTACCAGTAGATGCAAGTCTGCCAAGCGGCATCGAAGAAGCCGTAGAAAAAGTAGAGGAACATGGGTGCGATGAACCGCTTGGCACCGTCGTCCCAGTCGATCTTGTCGTCTTCGTTGGCGGGGTTCATGGCAACCTCACGAGGTCGCTGATCCTTCTGCCAAGCGTAGCCGCCACCCCAAATGGCGAAAGTCAGAACAAACAGAACGACAAGGGAGATCTTTGCGCGAACACTACGACGAACGCTGGAGATATCGAGAGCATAACCGATGATGAGAGCGCCGAAGATCTGAGCAAGCCAGTAGAGCAAGTTGTTGAGAGCACGGGTGCGGACATTGAACTGGGCGAGGTTCATGTTGACGTTCTGGTAGGTGTAAAAGATGTTGGAGGAGAAGAACATGGGGAAGAGGAGAACAACCCAAGGGGCACTGTAGAGAGTCTCCCAGAGGCCCCTGATCTCTGTGCTCCAAGAAGGGTTCTTCATGACGATGACCTTTGTGTTGTCCTCGCGGACGATCTTGTCGGCGTCGCAGATCATGAGAGCGAGGATGGCGCCGATGGCCATGAGGGCGATGAAAGCGGCATAAGTTCCATCTGACACGGGGCCTGCCTTCTTGTTGACATTCTGGGCGAGAGGAATCTATAATGTTTGTCAGTAAAAGTTGAAGGGATAACCATCTTGATGAGACTTACAAGAGAACCGATGACGGCACCCATGTTGAAGATAACCCAGAACCAAGAGATGTATCGGCCTTTGCTCTGCTCAGGAGGATAAGACATCATGATAGAACCCTGAGCAGCCCACAAAAGTCCAGCGCAAACACCAAGCAGGGCACCAGCGAAGACAACAAAAGGCATGTTCTGAGTATGCGAGTAGCACAAGAACGAAGCAGCATAAACACAGTATCCCAAGCCTCCAATGGACAGAGTTAATCTCAATCCCAGCCTGTTAGCGAAAGTTCCAGCGAAGAAACCAACAACAGCGAATGTGCTGTAAAGAGCCGTGTTGGCGTGATCCTGAGCCTCGTTGGAAACCTGGCCACCGCCACCGAGACCCGTCAAGGCGTTGAACATGCCGGGACATAGAAAGCAGACGATGGAGACCATCAAGAGCTGGACTTTGGGCGAGGCGTACCAGAGCTCTAGACGGCCGAGGCGAAGGGTCTTGTACATCCATCCTTTAGGACGGAAGCCGGGAGCAGGAGCGTCTGAACTTGCGGTTTCTGAAGACGCCTGGGCGACGTTGTGTTCCTTTTCGTGAGTAGACATTGTGTGTGTAGTTGATGATGGCTGTTGTTATGAGAATGTAGCGACTAAGGGTCAATGCCCCTGTGTTGTGAGAGCGCTACCTAAAGCAATTGAGTACCAATTGGAAACACAAAACGATGAATGAATATAAACAAATAGTAGTAGTAGTAGTAGTAGAGAGAAAGATTGTCGAGGTGGACGGACGTCGCAGAATTAAAGTAGTTTGTAGGTCAGGGCAAAAGAGTAAAGATGGAGAGATCCAATCAAGGCACGCGACGAATGGCCGGGTTCCCCAAAAATAAACCACACTGTCTGTGCAAGTTTATCACGAGAAGGCAAAGAATTGTATGTAGATGTTCAGGGGTCTGAGCTCGTGAGATACAAAAGTCGGATGGTGGGTGGATAGCAGGATGGAGACTGGAGAGAGATGATGGGGGAGGAGCAACACTAAGGGTACAGGTGGTGCGGGTTAATTACAGGGGAGGGGTCGTGGTGGTCACCTTAGGGATGCAACAATGGGATGTCGATCTGCTTACACTTTAGGATGGTGGCGCTTTGTAAACTATCGACCGAGGTGCTACGTAGTAAGTGAGTACTATACTCGAGGTTGTAGTTGAGACTGAGTATCAGAGAGAGAACTCCAAGGTTACACGATGATTGCAAAGGATTATCAAAGATAATCTATCTGATCAAAAAGACCGTTTCACAACTGTATACTCGGCCGAGATGCAGATTATTACCTATCAAAACGGATGAGAAGTGCCGCCGACCAAGAACAAGACGCCACTTGGACAAGAAACTCCATACATGGAATCAACGCCGAAGCCCAATGACTGTTTAGAGAATATTGTAAGATCGGTTCTCAAACGTCTTCGTTATCCCCAGATTCAAACCCCAAAAAAGAAAGCCTCATCATCCTGGGGTAGCTTTCATCGTCGATGAGAGGCTGTTCACAACATTCAAACTTCAGTGGCGGCCTCTAACGGTAACGTCCGCCCGTGGAGCTGACAGGCATGCCCTGAAATGGTAACGTTCAAATAAATTTAGCTTCGGAACGGCCTAAGAAGAAACTTGGACACTGATGGATGCTACAGTAACGAGATGCCATGTAATGAGACAATGAGACATTTGTATTCGCCTTAGCCTTCTGCATCCTGAGGTCATTCATTCATTCATTCATCCATCGCATTATACAATTCTGTCCAAGCTCAAAGTAATCCGAATATGCAAGATATCAGCCCTCTTTTGATATTGGTTCATGCAATGCAACACAGCAGGGAGGGAGGCCATCGATGTGCCCTAGACTAAACTAAACTACCTAATTCTGCCCGCCAACCCCAGATCATTTTTAGAGCTCTCCAGGGGAAAGGCCCGACTGTTAAGCCCCGTAATTGGCTGGCTGGTCCCAAATCTGAAGACCCTACGGAGGAAACGAGGTCAACGGATGATTTTTGCATCTCGCCAATGATAAGCCCTTGCTCTCTCTCTCGAGTCACAGCACCTGAGATATAGATAGAATTGGAGATACCGATACGAAGACGCACGGTTCATTACGAAGAGTTATATCATATCGCTGTGTCTTTATCCTTTTCATGTCATCAGCTTAGTAGGCAGACAGCCTGAATTGCTTTTCGGTCTTCTCTCCTCTTGTCCCCTCTATAGACCCGTAATTCCCGGCAATGCCTTCTTGTTCTCGTAACATCCGATATTACTTTTTAGTTATCATAATAATTTCCTCAGTCTAGTTCTGTTCTAGCTTTGTAACCAGTCCAGTCCAGTTATCTCCATCCCCATTTTCATACAAAGCTATGACCATACCCAGTTAATTTACACCCGCATGTAACGTTTCGCCCAAACTGCGGGTACTATGGTACTACGGTTGCGGTGTCTTGTCCTTTTATCTAACGGTTACTGATCGTCTGTTGCTGTTACCAACCGTTTGAAACCCGCATGTCTAACTTGGCCTTGGCTTCTGTCAGCTGCCATTTGCTGGTGGAGTGTCCAAGGCTGTGTATGCTGCTCTGCGCCTATCTTGCCCTCTTTACAAGATAACGCGGCCGATTGTTACAACTCCGCAATGGAACGATTACAATGGGTTGTTGATATCTTAATGGAGCATTGTATCCATTGTACTGATTGTTGATATCGCGTATTTTGTTATCATTCACGATTGGTCTAGCTATCACTCTGCCACAAAGACCCTGCATGAGGAGCCGAGTGAGATACGTAGGATCAACCATCCATGTTCCAGGTGTCATGACATATTCAGTGCCAACTTTAATAGTCATGATCACAAATCTCTTCTTACATACTGAACCTCACGACAGATGTAGTGGTTACTTGCTACTCTTTCATCAAATATTACTCACGAATCGTGAGCCAGTTGATAACGAAGAAAAAATGGGTTGGCATGTCTGACAGAGTCCGCGACTACAATTAAAGACCTCGGTTTGTTGTCATGATAGATGGAATATCAAAGTGACCCGGAGAAGACTCAGCTCGGGTTCCAATATGACACGGCAATAATCATGACACTCGTTACCAATCTTCAATTTTCGATTAGCATCAGGGCTCCCCGCATATGAGCCTAGGATATATATGTGTCATGGAATCAAACATTGATAAGTCGTACAAAATAAATTTAAATATATCTTTCGTGCCTGAGTTCGCGAGCTGTGGTTATAGACTCTGGTATAAGCAAGACGCCTTACGTTACTGACATGAGTCTAATCATTGACTGCACATGACCATGAATGTTTCCGCCAAGTACCTTGAAGGACAAGGCCAGAGTCGTGTCACCTTAAATAAAGACCCTTTAGAATTGCAGACCTTGATGGTATGTTCTCCTTTGAGCGTGCTATCAAAGGAAGACCTCATGCCATTGCAAGTTTGTCAAGACATTTCGGGAGATTGCCGCGTATATAAACAACAATACAATATAATTGCAGATTTCTACCCTTTCTTATGCACGAATAAAAGAGAAGAATATTTTGGCAATGCCACTCACTAGGTATATTAGATGTCATGATTTCTTTGGTGCATGATGTTTCAATGGCCTTATATTACATGCTCATCACGTGTACCTGACAAATTCTGCATGTCCCATTGGCTCGGACAAGATCGGGGCGCCACCCTGACGTACCAGCGGTTTCCGGGTACAATCGCCTTTTAGCACCGAACTGTCGGGGTCAGTCTGTCTGGGTTTGAAATCATAGTCAGTCAGTCAATCAATCCACTAATCACCAATTCACTTCTCTCTCTTCCACAACCTCGCATGCGCCAACCATGTTCACTTCAAGATCACTAACAAGACTCGTCCTACGACGAGGATGCTCTCCTCTTCCTCTTCCTTTGAGGCAATTCTCCACCTCGAGGCCTCTCGCCGTCACCTACCACTCTTATACTCTTCCCTCCCACACCTCTACACCTCCCAGAAACGACGACGTTCCCGAAACATCAATAACTCAACCTGACCCTCTACCCAAAGTCCACGAGACTCGTCCGCCTCCTCAACAGCCTCAGCATCCTCAGCCACCAAAGCAGCAAGAAGCTGCGACGACAACGACGCAGAATGACGTTCCCGCCACCTCGGCATCAGCTCCGAAGTTAGACGAGAAGGAAGCCCAGAAGCCAAAGGCCGCCCGACCACGATCTAAGCTACGCCCGCGCAAGGCCGCTATGAAGTTGACACCCTCCGCGGTGGAGCAATTAAGAGAGCTGCTCGATCAGCCCGAGCCGAAGCTCATCAAGGTCGGCGTGCGAAACCGAGGATGCAGTGGTTTGGCCTACCATCTCGAATACGTCGACAAGCCTGGCGCTTTCGACGAGACTGTTGAGCAGGATGGTGTCAAGGTATTGATCGACAGCAAGGCTCTTTTCAGCATTATCGGAAGTGAGATGGACTATGTCGAGGACAAGCTCAACCAGCGTTTCGTTTTCAAGAACCCTAATATCAGTAAGTTGCCACTTCATCCAGCAGTTTTACAAAATACTGACGACTGGTCTCAGAGGAGGAATGTGGCTGCGGAGAATCTTTCATGGTCTAGAATAACGCTTGGCGTTGGTAATCGCACAGCATCGACATATCACGAAACGAACCCCTCATGAACATTCACGAAATGGCTTTTGCTCGTGGACACGACATAGATTGAGAGAAGCCTGCTCGGCGTCTTGACATCACTTGGCATAGGCGACATGATTATCATGACACGACCAGGGTTACGTTTGAAGCAGAGCAATAAGGAGCACGCAGAAATGCATCTGCACGTTTACCTTCTGTAAAAAACTGAAATAGGAGCCGGCGGGCGGAAGGCACGGGAGCCAGTACCTCGAATCGGCATAATCAACGGCGTTGGGTTAGACTGGAGGGAGGCTATCTCCCTTTGTTTTGAGAAAACATATTATACATTATATATACCATTGTACTTGGGTACAGAATCGAAGATACAAGTCATGCAGAAATGTCATGACTGAATGAGAAATATGCTTTTAGCGCAACTAATAATGATGATATTGCCAGTAGAAGCTCAAGTCGAGAAATTTGACTTGTTTGCTGTTGACCTTTGTGATATCACCAAGCTGTACACCAGCATCCAGCAAAAAGACTTACAACATTGCGAGAAGGAGGGGGCTATGCTTAGAATATTGTACATAAAGTGGTATACTGCCACAGTTTTAGGTTTTACTTGACGTCCGTCATAACCGCACTCTATGTTTTAAAGAGGGTATCATGCAACACAGAGCGCTACCAGATTTGGCAAACTTCTAGAATACAAACCGAAGCTTGGGCGGCACTTGAACGATTCAGTTAAAAATGACTCTAATGATGATATAATGTTTGACATTGTCAAAAAGTTTTAGCTGACAGTTGATAAACTTCATCCATTTTGCCCCTATTGAATCCGTGTATGAGTGTGCAAGAGGATGGGTTGATGCAAAATCACATGACCTCGCGATATGTGTTGCTTTAGATATTGGCGTCGACCACGCCCTTTGACGCATCGCGGTCGTGTTTGTGACTAGACTTATAAATCCTCACCTTCCTGCGTTGCAATCCAAGAAACATTGTGACGCCCTCAATTCACAGCTTACACAACTTACCTGACAAATCTCAATCACGAGTCTTATATACTCTCCCCTTACTATATAGTCTGTTGTTGCACAACAATGGTGACTGTCACTAAGAGACCCCTTGAGGAGCCTCAAGAGGATCGCAAAGTCAAATCCTCAAAGACTAAAAAGGAACCATCATCTACCTCACCTACTGCCGACTTCACCACAACTATGGCTCCTCAGCTTGCGCTCATAGAGTCGTCTGCCCGCACGACGTTCGAGAAGCAAGTATGGTCGCTGCTATGCCAGATCCCGCGGGGCAGTGTGTCAACCTACGGAATCATGGCTGCACATCTAAAGTCTTCCCCGCGAGCTGTTGGCAACGCGCTGCGTAGAAACCCGTTCGCGCCAGATGTGCCGTGTCATCGTGTTGTGGCTACAGGTGGTGCACTGGGTGGGTTTAAGGGGAAATGGCCTAAAGATGGAGAGGGTATCACTCTTGATGAGAAGAGGAGGTTGTTGAAGGGTGAGGGAGTGAGGTGGGATGATAAGGGTAAGGTTATTGGGACACCATTTGGAGGGTTCATCTAAGAGGAAGAGTGTGATGGCTTGTGAAGAGTGATAGCATGTGTATAGTTGTATAATTCGGAATGATATGAACAGAACATGAAATTGAGTTTTTGTACATACTAGACAAACCTTGATAAAATAGAGTCCCGTGTTGTCTATCATGGATTCTATCACTGGGCGTCCTTCTCCATGGATGGATGTGGGGGAAATGTCTCCCGTCCCGTCGGTCAACGATTCAGCCTACAGCGAACATGCCTATTGTAGCCGAAACCCGGAGAGGATTGAGCACCAAAATCAAGACGCAAAACTCGTTCTTATTCGTTACTTCACCTTGGAACACCTAAAACCACTTCCGAGGCGGATTTGCATCACCGATTTACGAAGTTCGGTGGTCTTGTGCCGGGGTATTGTGGCTCGAATAGGTTTGGCGGTTAGTCAAACAGTGGATCTGTAAAGCCCTGAGACAAGAGGTCAGTCAGAAACATACTGGATTATGGTCACCGCGGGAAGATTGAATGTGACTGAGCGACTGATTAGGTCGCGGGAACAAGTTTTATGTCATGGATGTTGTGTGTGAGACATGTAGCATGGGTAATGATGGATGAGTGTATACAGATAAATAAGTTAAATCGATTCAAGTAAATAAATATTGTCAACGGCTAATACAGGCTTTACCTAACAAAACCACAGAATCTAATGTTTCGTCATGTTTGATTATTCGGTGAATATCTTTTTCCGTTACTACAAAACAGAAAGTTGGTTCCTCCAAAAAATTAGCCCGACAAATCCCGTGTCCAAAAACAAAATAGTGGACCTCAACAAGCACAGAAACTGACGGGATAGGCCCTGGTCAGTGTGGTCAGTTTGGCGGTCCTGATTTGATACGGTAGGCGTAGCGTACCTTAGCTTCTCGTCATCCGAAAACCTCTTTTTCTACCTCCTGTGACGGGAACGATACAAGTTTAACTCCTCCCCCCCCATACCCGTACCTATACCAAATACC